>SDVV010019622.1:0-13488 GCA_016164225.1 Gammarus roeselii | reverse complement strand
ATTCAAGTGGAACAGGAATAATCCCATTCCGTTAGTGAATGGATAAATTTTTAATTTTATTCACTAACGTCTTGCCCAATCCATGCGTTCTCCAAACAGTGTCTTATCATCCTAGTTCTGGCTAGTTATTATCATCCAAGCTCAGTCGAACCCAAGCTATTACCATCCATGCGCTATCGAACTCGAGTCATTACCATCCAAGTAGAATCGAGTCAGAGTCATGCGCTGCCAATTCGAACCGTATCACCCAAGCGCTACCGAGCCCGAACGATCACCTTCCAAGAGCTACCGAACCGGAACCATTATCATCAAACGCTTCTAAGCTAGAGCCATTACAATAATGGTGCTAGCAAACACGAGCCGTACCTTAGCTTTTCATTTGAGGGGAATACTAAGGCTTGTGCTGACCGCGTTCAAAGAAGACGCCGCTTCCTAGCTCCTCTCGCACCCCTAAATTATCTGCTGATCTGGTGAGAGGAATTTCCTGAACAGTCCGGCCCTTATATTTAACCTTAGTCAATAAGATTTGAATCTTCGCCGATTTATGATGGCGTCGCCTCAAAGCGATGCTCAACGAGGAAAAGCTCAAGGAGTTAATACTTCCTGAGATAAAGTGAAGAGTATAAGGGAATGCTCCTGCAATTTCTGACTTATTCTTCTCATCAGTATTCAATGGACTATACAATTGCAACAAACTACTGTGTATTTTGCATTTTGTTCTGCACAACTGATCGAAACACGTTCAAGAGCCCAGGTAAACACTGAGTGCCTGGGCACTCAAACGCTCAATGTTGTCAGACGCTTTCTTTTTTTATTTGCTAGTTGATGTTCGGTGTTTGGAGGCTGGGATATGAACTATAATCTGTAGCGATGGCATGCCTTGTGCAGTACTTGAATGCAAATGTGGCCGTGCGTCCTGTTACTTTGAGCTTTCAACCATTGTGCCCTTTCCTTATTGTTCTATTTGCGAACGTGGCGTTGATCCAGGATCAGCAGCCGCCGCGCTTGTGAACGTCCGTCGTGGTTGGTGTAAAAGTTTCAGAATGCCTAAATGATTCCGCGTGTGAACATCCAGACGGACAGATTGCTTGTTGTAGGATGACTATTGAAGTATCCACAATGTTCTACAATGGAAGGTAGAATTAAAACTTTGCGTAGAAGATTGACAGCGCTTATCAGTGAATAAATAACATTTTCACCGCGAACTATCTTCAGAGTTTTTTGATCGAAGCCAATTTTGTGCATCACTAATGAGGCTCGTTTTGGTAGTGACAATTTCCGAACCGCGTCCAGTGAATTATATTGTAATTACGTTGAACAATTCAAGCTTGATTTTTCAGTGAATATTTTTTGCGATCTCGGGAAGCGACGTTTTCGAGACTGGTCCTGCTAACACTGCAATTTTGCCCGCCGGGTTTTATTACTGTATGTGGTGTGACGGAAGAAAAATAAACAAACCCACAGATAGAAGCTAGGACGGGCTGGTTTAGTTTGACAGTGTCGATGAGTTAAATTTGATTGTGTAATGTGCCAACGAATTAGAAATGTTTCAAATTGTTTCTCAGGAGGAACACACCTGCACGACACTAACAAATGACGATTTGTGCTTGTTTTCGGCCACCTTCCTGAGACCGATATCAACTTTGATATCAGGAATGAGGAGTCATGTCTACTGAACAGTAAGCAAGCGATGTCAGCACCGCGTTGTAGAGACATTATGCAGTACTCGTGAGGTATCATAGGAACGTAGTGTGACATCATTAAAACAAACACTATAAATAGTAAATCATTAATCGAATGGAGAATAGATAAGGCTAGATGCACCTATAGTCGATGCCTGAGGCATTATAAATATATAAAGTATAAACTTCTGAAGAAACTCTGGCACCAGTGAAGAAAGTCTGGGTCCTCAGGCACCTAGGTGACGACATCGGGACTTTTGAGTCAACGCCGTTGGGGCACTAGTGCACCTTACGGGTCACTAGTGAAGCGTCTCTGTCTACCGTGTAATGTTTAGGGCACTTGACATGTGCACCCACTCTAGTGGTATCAGATTATTGTTTATATTGAGGTTATCAGTCTCATTTGATTTATCAGCGTGAGTAGAGAACGAGCGTGATATCTTCAAGTAGCTGTTCACCTCATGTCAGTTCTCAGACGAAGATATGCAAATATATATTCAGCAATACGTCATGAGTCGGTAGAGTGAGTAATACACGGCTAACTCAAAATAATATTCTATAGAAAACGCGCTAAAACAAGGCAGCTGAAGCGGGCTTCGGCAACTACGAAACACGAGAAACAAGCAACACAGGAAACGCGTCACACGGGAAACAAGCAACACCAGAAACGCGTCACACGGGAAACAAGCAACACCGGAAACGCGTCACACGGGAAACAAGCAACACCGGAAACGCGTCACACGAGAAACAAGCAACACCGGAAACGCGTCACACGGGAAACAAGCTACACGGGAAACACGTCACACGGGAAACACGCAACACGGGAAACACGCAACACGGGAAACACGCAACACGGGAAACTAGGCCCAACTCAGAACGATGGTAAAGCTATTGTAAGACAGTATTAATTATTACACAAACAAGCCTTGACGGGGCATCATAGAATGAGTCACCTTAAACTGACTCGTTACGACTGAGCGCTAGAGGCTCTTGTAGGCGCTACGGGCTCTTGTGAGCCCTAAGAATAGAAGGGAGCAAATGATGATGGTAAGATAAGTGCGTTGTGTTATTGCAAATATTATGTACTCGGTAATTACTGCACGCCGAAAATTCTGGATGTCTCACAGCGCAAGAAATTCTTGTTCCCTGTACACAATTACATTCAATTACATAATATGACCGGAGCATCTTTGCCATTTAACTTTTTGAACAATGTCAAATGATGTTCTCTACCGGAAGCACTCTTCGCGTACTCCCCTCCCATTCGTAAGAGGCTGAAGGACAGGCGAGTCTCACATCCCATTCGTAAGAGACTGAAGGACAGGTGAGTCTCACATCCCATTCGTAAGAGGCTGAAGGACAGGCGAGTCTCCCCTCCCATTCTTAATAGGCTGAAGGACAGGTGAGTCTCCCCTCCCATTCTTAAGAGACTGAAGGACAGGCGAGTCTCCCCTCCCATTCGTAAGAGGCTGAAGGACAGGCGAGTCTCCCCTCCCATTCTTAAGAGGCTGAAGGACAGGCGAGTCTCCCCTCCCATTTTTAAGAGGCTGAAGGACAGGCGAGTTTCCCCTCCCATTCGTAGGAGGCTGAAGGACAGGCGAGTCTCCCATCCCATTCGTAGGAGGCTGAAGAACAGGCGAGTCTCCCCTCCATTTCGTAAGAGGCTGAAGAATAGGCGAGTCTCCCCTCCATTTCGTATGAGGCTGAAGGACAGCCGAGTCTCCCATCCCATTCGTAAGAGGCTGAAGGACAGGCGAGTCTCCCCTCCCATTCTTAAGAGGCTGAAGGACAGGCGAGTCTCCCCTCCCATTCGTAAGAGGCTGAAGGACAGGCGAGTCTCCCCTCCCATTTGTAAGAGGCTGAATGACAGGTGAGTCTCCCATTCTATTCGTAAGAGGCTGAATCACTTAAATTGAAATTGCAAATGGAACACTCAATGGACCTAATAAAGAAAGGTAGCGTAATTAGTATCTTTCAATTCAAAGGAAACTTACCATAGAGATATTTTTAGTCGCCGATGAGTGATTCCATTGGTCACTTTCAATCCATCATTCATTCTTGCATTCATTCGAAATGAGATGAATATATTCAATATATAAATGAGATAAATGAAACATATTGTAATGTCTCAACTGCTTACTAATACCCTACAATTTACCCCGTACAGTAAACGCAAAAATGTACTGATCTTACTCTTGCCTTTCACTTGAACATTTCTGCCCAAAATATTTTCATCATCCTCAAATCTCGCAACATTACCTAACATCACTTACGTCAGGCGCAGGATTTCTGGGAAATACGTTGCTTTGTGTTTGTTTCTCAAAGCCCGGTGTTCAGTAAGTAGTTGTGGTAAGAAAATCCATTTTTGTTTGGAACGAGGGGGAGAAAACCATTTCTTTGTTCAATAACAATGATAAATTATGTCCTCGTTCACTCAATTGAGTCATGGAAAGAAAAAGCTTTCCGTTGTGTTTCGTACAACTGAAAATAGATTGACCAAAGAAAGATATGTAAGGATATTTGGCAGATAATGATGAAACATGTTTTCCTCCATTTTTGCCAAGAAATATTTTACCCATTAAACAACTCCCTCTGCAAGAGCTACAGAGAAGTTAAAAAGCATTTTGCTTGGTTACCTAGATACTCAAGCAAATATGATTAGTATTTGCACAAGAATGATTTCCTCCACAGAGGAAATCATTCTTGTGTTTAGATTATTCAGTAGTTGAAGTTTAATCACAATTATGTTCTTGTGTTTGCGTGATAATTTGTATCAATTTCGCAATAAAATCTACCCCTCCCTTAACCTCTTGCGGATGCCACTAACCGAGAAATAATATTTCAGCTTAGTGATATTGGTTAAGGAGAGCTCGGAGTCGGCGACTGAGATTAAGTGACATATTTCATGGCATATTATTATTATTATTATTAGATCTTTTATTTCCATCGTCTAGCAATGGGTTTTCAATACTTAGGTCTAACACATCAAACTTATTTTTTAAAATGCCGTATTTGAATTAGCGAAACGTGGAATAAAAATGAATTTGGGACAGCACATCTCCTGTCGACGGCCGATTTATAGCTACTTCGTGTTGCAAAACAGTTTTAACAATATGCTATATTTTTAAGTGAGAAACTCATGGGCATGGGATCGATACATCCAAAATTGATGAATACATCACAGCTCATCTCGAGTAGGCGGCTGGCTTGTCCTTCATGGAACCGAATGGAATACACAATATACCATTGAATAAATACCATCACCTATATATTCATACTAATATACATATACATGCATGTACATATATATAAAAATACATATACGTGTACACATACAAATACACACATATACGCGTACATACCTACATACATATATGGACGACAATCAGTATAATTCAGTGGGGGAGTACAAAACTCAGATGGACGGAGTTCTCCAAGAGAAAAATAGAGAACAAAAATGGTACGGTAATTGATAGAATTCATTAATATATTCATATTTGTATCGAAATTACTTCTGTGAGAGAAAGCGGCTACATATTATTAATCGACAGACAGACCACACTTTAAAAGGATTGAGACATTGAAATAGATGAGACGTTAGTTAACAGCAAGGGTAATTGGCATGGGCAATTGTTGATTGGTGTGGAGATATAATAACCAGTTACAGCTAAGTATCAATGAATCAGAATAATCCAATGCTGGAGTACACAAGTCGGATTATTATACTTCCGTTATAGGAGACAAGGTAGAGTATTAGCTTATAAGGCAATGATTGGTATCATCAAAAATGGTACGGTAATTGGTAGAACCCGTTCAATAAGTGATATTGAAATTGAGTTGACATTTGTCGAAGTTAGAAGCTGCCTATCGTTCCTCGAAAAAACTGAGTTTGTATTTTAATTACAATAAAACAAACAGAAACATTTAAAACATAGAAATAGACGAAACGCTAGTTACCACTTATGGTATTTGGCAAAGATAATTGTAATCGGTAGCAACATAGGAAACATATGTATCGTCGGAGTTAAAACGATCAGATGGTGTCCCAATGTTGAGAGGGATGGTGGTGGTGGATTCGAAAATGCTCAAGAACAGAGTTCATTTTCTGGTTACTGGTGTTATGCATTTAGCTTGTGTTTGTGGGCAAAGCTACGGTTTTGAATTGATCGGCCAATAGATGTTCATTAAGCCTATTCTTGAAGGACGTGTTGGATTTAAGATTCTTGAGGCTTGTTGGGAGATTGTTCCAAGATTTTGGTCCAGTGATCGAGAAAGCTCGACAAGCCGTTTCTGTTTTCCTGTGTTCAAAGTGCAGAGTATCATTATTCCTTGTGAATCGATTGTTCTTTTCACATCGAGAATAGACGAGTCTTTGCTGCCGGGTGAATGTTTTTCTAGAAGATTTTGATCGACTCATGGAGTGCCAGTTTGTTGTCAAAATTGAGCCATTTTAATTTTTCGAGGAGAGGACTTACGTGATCTCGTTTTCTGTGGCTACCATCGCATGTTATTCTTGCCGCAAAATTTATACAACGTTGCACTTTCTCTCCTTGAGTTTTGGTGCATTTCCCCCAAATTGAAAGACAGTAGTTAATGTGAGAAAATACTAAAGCGTGTACAATCAGTAATCTTGATTTGATGTCCAATTCTTTTTTTGCAGAGTTTAGGAACAAAAGTGTTCCATTCAACTTGGAATACAGACTAGTTACGGGGTGTTTGAAGGAAAGATCGGGATCAAACCGTACTCACAGACTTATAATTTTATCTTCAACAGGAATGTTAGATTTGCCTATCCTGATAGAGAAATTAATTGGAACTGCTTTTCTTTCTGAGTTCGAGCCGAACAAGATGCCTTTTATTTTGTCAAAGTTGAGCTTGAGTCCATTTTTATCATACTCAGATCTCAGATTAGTTACGGCTGTCTCAGCGTCGTCTTTCAGCGCATTCAGATCTGACGGTTTTTGTGAAAGCAATATTTGGACATCATCGGCGTACATTACCCTTTTCGCTTGATTTTTTGGTATTTTGCAGTCGATGTCATTTACAAAAACCAGGAACAACAAGGGGCCAAGTATCGAACCTTGAGGGACCCAAAGGCAACTGTGACCGAATTTGACATAGTTGCGTTATCGAGTTTAACTGATTGTTGCCGATTCATCAGATAACTTTCAAACCAAGTTGAGTCTATTCCGATGTTGCGGAGCTTGTCAAAAAGAATTTTGCGGCTTACACTGTCGAATGCTTTCGATAAGTCTAGCAATACCAGCAGAGATATCTGCCCCTTATCAAACTTTTTGTACAGATCTTCAGTGATGCTCATAATTGCGTCTTCTGTTGACAATTTTCGCCGATAAGCATACTGGCAGTCATTCAACAGCTTGTTTGATTCCAGGTAATTAATCAATTGGATAGATATTACCTTTTCAAGAATCTTGGATAGGACAGGCAGAAGACTGATCGGTCTAAAATTGGATGGTTCATTCCTGTCTCCAGATTTATGAATTGCTTTAATGATTGCATCTCTGGAAAAGTTTCACTTGCTATGGAGGTGTTAATAACTAAGCTATATAAGGCAAGGTAACCAAAAGGCTGTCTTCCAGATATTGTCGGGCTAAACCATCTATTCCTGTTGAATTTGTGTTCCTCAAGGCAAATACAGCTCGTTTTACTTTGTGTTGCGATACTTGCTTTGGTTTCCATTTGACGTTTGCTTCTAGGTCGCTGTCTCCATCCAAAGCTTTTGGACTCCATGTAACTGTTACGTCGCTCTGTGATTCTTGATTAGCTTCCTGGGTCACCTCTTCAAAAACCTGTTTCCCAACTTCAGCGAAGTAGTTGTTAAACTTTTCTGAAGCTGCTTGAGTATTCGGATAAGTAAGTGAGGTGATCTTTTTTTTGTAGGAAACAATTCTTTTTAGTACATACCACGTTTCTTTTTGATTGTTTTTGCACTTTTCTAGTTCATCATGATGGTATTCAATTTTTGCCCTCCTGACTTCTCGTTTGACCCTTCGATTTTGAATTCAAAATAATGCTAACCAAGTGATGCTTCGTTTTGTTCTGCGTTTGAGATATTTTTTAAGTGCCATTTCGTTTCGCAGTTTTTCTGTAATCCATTGAACTGGCACGCTTTTCATTGTTTTAGTTTCCGTTGGCGCCACCGCGTTCAGACATGTGAGAAGATAGCCTGTGAATCTGTGAGTAATTGGGCTTGCTCTGTGACGTTATTTGTGCTATGTATCGGTTTAGCCATCTCAATGTTTGCCACTAGTTGTGCTCTGAAATTATCCGCGGTATAATTTCTTTTTGAACGACAGGTTATTTTGTATACTTGTTTCTTCTCTTTTTTGATGTTAATGGTACAGTTTATTTCATGGTGGTCCGAGAAAGAATTGGGCTCCACGTCTGTGGTAACAATGGAAGACGGATTGTTACTTATGAGCAGATCCAATACAGTTTGGGATTCGGGAGTAATTCTTGTTGCACTTTTTATGAGCTGATGTAGCTCGAGTCTGTCTAAAATCGGCTTCATATTGTTTGATTTCGATTTCAATTGATCATCATTGAAATCTCCCAAAATGTACAGCGTCTTTCCTAAGCGGATCGCTTCTCGAAATCTTTTTTCGATGTATTGAAAAGACTGTACACCTGCTTTGGGTGGTCTGTAAAGAGGACCAACAACAAACGATCTGTTTTTTCGCACCTGGATGTTCACCCAAAGGTCATCAACTTCATTATTGTCGTTAAGCATTATTTGAGAAGATGTATATTCTTCTCGCACATAAATTACGGTTCCCCCTCCTTTCCTTTCTCTATCTTTTCTATAAACATTGAAGCCGTCAATATCGATGAAGGTAGAGTCAATGTCTGATTCCAGCCAGGTTTCAGTAAGACATAGAACGTCAATTGAGTCCTCCTTCACCATCATTTTGATGTGATCCATCTTGGTTCTTAAGCTTCTAACGTTTATATGTTTAATCACGATATTATTTAGGTTCTGATGGGTATTTACAGACGTGGTTGCTGCTCCCAGATTGAACAGTTTGTGCCTCTAGCCATTTGTTTTTATTTACAGGACAGTTGGTGTAACTTTGGGATGATTGCAGAGGCATCTCTTCATCGAATATGGATGTATCATTGTCGTATTATAAAGGAGAATACCTTTTTGAACGCTGCACATTTGTTTCAGCTTGCTTGTTTCGCTTTGCTACAATATTTTGTGGTTCGAAATGTGGCTTTAGAGGGTGGATTGGTGCAAGACTACTATAGTGGTCCTCTTTTTTGGCTACAAATATTGAGTATTGAGCAGCTTCATCACTCTTGAGGTTGGTCGGATTAATTACAGTTTTTGTTACAATGTTCTGGTTTGTTTCATCCAAGATTGTGATTTGTATTTTGAGGGCGTTGCTGAGAATTGCGGGGACTAGATCGCCATAATTGCTATTGTACTCTTTGTTTTGAAAATACTTTTCTATCTCGGAGAGGAACCCATCATCTTTTTAATACTCAGTGAAAGCTTCGTAATCTTCTATGTAGTTTAAGGATTCCTCCATTGCTTTAGTTTTTATCACCTCTAAGATGTTTTCATAGTTAAGTCCTGTTTGTTTTACTAAGGATCCTTTCACCGCGTGAATCATACAATGTCCGTCTGCTAGTGTTGATTGTCTTTTTAATCTTAAATCATTGAGAATGGTGTCGATGTTGGTGTTTCTGGGGATTTGTTGCAAGTTTTCCGTCACCTGCATTGGCATTCGTTCATATATTCTCATGCTTTTAAGAAGTTTTACACTTTACTTTGGTGATCAAAATAAATTTGCAAAGCTCAGAGTTAGAGTTTGCAGTAAGCTTGCTGCACCATTAAACAAAGTTTTCAGATCAGTCAATAAGTAACCTAACGTAACCGGTGTTCAAGCTTCGACCATCGTCTTATCGAAACACCCACGGGATAAAATTGCATAAACACTTCTTCAAAGTCAGCCGAAGAGTGCCATTGAAGGTCCTGAAACGTGAAAAGTAAGCGTATACAAACGAAATTGCTGAATGATCGCAAAAACGAACCCAACATAATTTATTGCGGTATCTCAAACAGCGACCGAGAAAAGCTAGAAATAAACGACACTCTAAGGAGTGTATTGCCTAAACAATATTTGTACGCATTATGTACGACATTGAACTGGGATATTCTCAATTCTCAGGTGAATTGAAGCCCCCAACACAGTACACTTTTCCCTTGCCGAAGTAATAAGATATTTACATTTATCACAAGTCACAAAATCGTCCGGTCCATCCTGATCAAGTTCATTTTCTTTTTCAGAGGACTGGTAATGAAATCGTCGAAACCTACTACATTATTTTTCATGTAATTGAACAAATGGCTCTTGACCCTCTCAATAGAGAGCAGCTAACGTTAATGCAATGAAAAATGAGAAGTGTCGTCACCAATTATCATCACTCGCTTCATTGATATGTTGAAGGAAGGTTCGATTACGGTGAGAATTCCAGAATTTTTACAACAAAAATGTTTATTGGAGACTAACCACTGCTTTAGACTTGGAACGTTTCTGTCTGAAGATTCACCTACAATTTTTCAATAATCAAATGAAAATTTTCGACTCTAGGTTCTACTCGATACCACATATCTCATTTTGTATAAAATTTTTTATTAGTTGTTCAACTGAACACCATCGTTATTTGAACTAGATAAAATGGAACCTTCTCCTCTTGGAGAAATTTCAACGAACGGTGTGCCTCAAGGATCTGTTTTAGGCCTAGTTCATTTGATAATTTGCATTCATAATCTTGATAAAAATATGCTCCCGAACATTAGTACATTTGCTGACAATAATAAGCTAGGAGACAGAACGCAAACAGCACATGAGTTGCAGCAGGTCCAATTAGTTTTGAACAAAATTGTTTATTGATCAAAAAAATTAAGATGAGGTTCAGTGTTGGTAAGTCGAAAGTCATGCACATATGTCATAATAACCTCAATCACAAATATTTCCTATCTGGAAAAAAATTGTTTCCAGTTACCTAAGAGAGAGTTTTAGCTGTCATCGTTTGTAATGACTTAAAACGAAGCAACCAATGTTCCAATGCTGCAAAATAAGCTAGATAGGATAGCATGCACTAACTCGCCTTTGAGCAGACACAGTATTCCTATGTTACGTCCTAAGTGTCAGCAAAACGAGCCTCATCAGTTTAGACGTAAATGGTGTGCCCAGGTATAATGGTTTCAAAATCATTGGTAAGCGATTCCCATTCGACATGACGCGTAAATTTTTCACGTATAGAGTGGACAAAGAACGGGAAACACTTCCAAGATAAGTGGTAAATTGAGAAACAATTTACACATCAAATTCTATTAGAATAGTGGTCGATCAGAATCAGGGTGTAGCGCGTCCGGTATTGGTGCCAGTATGTTGGTTAAAAAAAGTCTCTGGCATTTATAGCAGTAAGGTTAAATTAGTGCCCTTTATTGACACTAGGATGGGTATGAATGGTGACAGTCATTGGTACCTGTTCGTTTCAAAAAATGGGTCCAGTATTGACATCGGGCATCATTGGTTGAACGAGGAATGAAGCTGAAACAATTTTAAATCCACATCGTGTGTGGATGGCTTCCTCATTAGTGGCTGATTTGATTTGTTTCGAGTATCATTGTTATATGCAATTTCCTACTATGACTATTTCCCTCTTGATTCGTTATAACCGGTGCAACTCACATTTGCGATGCTCTCTGAATTTCAATTTCAGAACTAACTCCCTTCTATTTAAGAGCCACCTAGCAAAGGCCAAAAGCCTGATGTTGTCTTCTATCGCTTATATATAGTGTCTGTAACCGTGTCTTTAACCATATCTGTAACCGTGTTTACGACCGTGTGTGCAACCGTGTCTATAATCATGTTTTGGTAACCGTGGCTGCAACCGTGTATGTAACGATGTCGGTTACCATGTCGGTTACCACATCGATAAACGTCTCTACATCTGTGTCTGTATATTCGTGCCAATTTGAAAACAAAACACATTATTATCTAATCAATTAAATGAATAGCCATCTTTTCAGCAATGATGATCATTAGATCTGATCTGAATCCACACGCCGACTTCCGACGAGCAAAGTTTCCGAATAGCAGTAAAAATCCTTAACACAATTGCGTGACTCTCCATTCATCCATCGGTCGGAGCTGCAGTCGAGCCTGAAGCTCATACACACGGTTGTCAATCATACAGAAGACTGACACAAACAAAACACCTATTGCGACAAAAGAGCGCAAATAAATCTATCTTTTGTTTGCAACCCTCTGATTCCTACTCAATGAAGAACTGGAGACCAAAATTGATCTACATGGTATTTAAATTACAAACAATTAACATGTTGCGAGTTTTATTGTTGCAGAAGCTACTGGAGTAGAGCTATAGAGATCGTCAAGAAGTCGTCAGACAGAAATTCTCGAAATGACACTGTTACGGTAAATATGAGTTCACTGTTTAACATATATTCTGCCACCACTCCTCACGGTGTTCAAAAAATGCACATCCTCGGCATTGACAATATCCTCAACGTTTGGCGCGTGTGAAATTGCAACTCCGTTCATAATGAAGCGTTTGCTCCACTGGCACTGACAACACCCTCAACGGTCGGTGCCTCTGATATTGTAACTCCATTGACGATCAAGCGTCTGCTACGAGAGCCACGGTCGTAGACGATCATGAGACCAATTAAAGTGGATCCGTGAAACATTATTAAAGAAAACTGGCGTCGTCAAAGAAGAGTCGGCGGGGATGATTGCTGGCAGCATTGATGACTGGCAGCAGAGATGATCGTTGGCAGCAGCGATGATCGCTGGCAGCAGATATGATCACCGGTATCAGCGATGATCACTGGAAACAGTGATGATCGCTGACAGCAGTGATGATCGCTGGCAGCAGCGATGATCACTGACAGCAGTGATGATCGCTGGCAGCAGTGATGATCGCTAGCAGCAGTGATGATCGCTGGCAGCAGTGATGATAGCTGGCCGTAGCAATGATCGCTGACAGCAGTGATGATCGCTGGCAGCAATGATGATCGCCGACATCAGCCATGATCGCTGGCGTGAGTGATGATCGCTGGCAGCAGTGATGATCACTGGCAGCAGTGATAATCACTGGCAGCAGTGATGATCGCTGGCAGCAGTGATGATTGCTGGCAGCAGTGATGATTTCTGGCAGCAGTGATGATCGCTGGCAGCAGTAATGATCACTGACAGCATTGATGATTGCTGACTACAGTGATGATCGCTGGCAGCAGTGATGATCGCTGGCAGCAGTGATGATCGCTGGCAGCAGTGATGATCGCTGGCAGCAGTGATGATCACTGGCAGCAGTGATGATAGCTGGCAATAGTGATGATCGCTGGCAGCAGTGATGATCGCTGGCAGCAGGGATAATCGCTGGCAGCAGTGATGATCGTTGACAGCAGTGATGATCGGTGGCAGAAGTGATGATCGCTAGCAGCAGTGATGATCGCTGGTAGGAGTGATGATTGCTGGCAGCAGTGATGATCGCTGGCAGTAGTGATGATCGCTGGCAGTAGTGATGATCGCTGGCAGTAGTGATGATCGCTGGTTGCAGTGAGGATCGCCAGCAGCAGTGATGATCTCTGGCAGCAGTGATGATCGCTGGCAGCAGCAATGATCACTGGCAGCAGTGTGATAGCTGGCAGTAGTGATGATCGCTGGCAGCAGTGATGATCGCTGGCAGCAGTGATGATCACTGGCAGCAGTGTGATAGCTGGCAGTAGTGATGATCGCTGGCAGCAGTG
>SDVV010019621.1:0-13488 GCA_016164225.1 Gammarus roeselii | reverse complement strand
ACTATGTATATAACCTTTTAACATATACATGCCATATGAAAATCTGAAAGCTGTCCGTCCGTCTGTCCGCCTGCTAAAACCATTTCCGGTCGCGCCGCTGAAATGTTATGAGCCAACTCTCGTAGACCGGACGAAATCCACGTTTCAGCTATATATAGGCTACTGCTATTGTTGATAATTTAAGGCTCCTTCATCCCTCATTGTCGCTCCCTTTCTAAACAACCCCATAATACTGAACAGAAGCCTACATGAATGTCACCAAAATAGAGCACTCGTAATTTGTATAGCTGACAAAGGGGGAAAGGTTGCTCTGTTGGATCGGACTAGCTACCTTCAGATGACGCAAGATTCGTTGCAAGATGAGAACAACTACATTCATGTTGATTGTGACCTTATAAATCAGTTAATATAAGGTTCCGTACTTCCCTAAAAATATTTTATCAATTGTGTCCAGATCATCATTCAATTCAATAAAGATTGTCCTAGTCTACCTTATTTCTATTTTATTTCCATAATTCATTTACAAAATTATCTGCTTCGTCCCACTTTAGCTACGATATATTCAGCATCCCGTTTATTAGCAGTTTGATTCGCCAAAGTGTTGTCCTTTACCTTGGGATTTTTCTCGGACGCGCATCTCCGTCACTCTGTAAACTTTACCGGAGAACTTCGTAATTTAGCTAAATCCCTTTTCTAAGCTAATTATAAAATGTTAAGATTTGTTGTTTCCGCTCCATTTACCATAGGACCACTAAACGCCGTGCTGAGCTTTTCAGTATCTAAATATATGAGGGTGTTCTAGGTATTCCAATCACAAAACGTTATTTCCCTAAGATCATTAGGCTCTGTGTTGTAACAAAGATTTCGTGTTTGCAGACAAATTTTATAAACAATTATTTGGTTTGGCGATAGGTAGTCCACTCTCGCCAGTTCTAGCCAATCTGTATTCGGAATATTTCGAGTCAGTCTTGTTAATTACCTTTCCTATACACCCCTATTGTGGTTTCGGTGCGTGGTTGATATTTTCTGCACGTTAACAATGCGATCAACCTATAGGTGATTTTTTCAACCGTTTGAACAAACTGCCCCAATCAATTAAATTCACAGTTGAGTCGGAGCAACACAAAAAAAAAATTCTTGTCTTGGAATTGAATTAGTCGCTTGGTACAGCATAGTATATAATCAATATTGATCGACAAAACACTCATTCTGGGATGTATTTTTACTGCAACTCGTGGTAGCCAGAACAAGTTCAAATGGCTACTGCATTTTTACCTATTCCCTCCCCGTGAACGCTTGTTTGGCGTCACTGGTACCAAAAGCCATTCGGTGTTACGGCATTTATATGTGACTAACACTTTTAAAACGACTAGTTCCATTATGCCGTGCAGTGCAGTGCACGGTTGTAAGAACCGAGGTTGTTTCTCAAAAGAAAAAGTTTCGTTTTTTAGGTTTTCTAAATCTGACACCAGAAGGAAACGGTGGCTGCTGGCTACAGGCCGTCAGGATGCCTTTAATTTGAACAACGCGCGAATGTGTTCGGATCATTTTGATAAGAGTTACTTTGGAAAGGCATAAAAAACGCCTTGCTTTCAGATTTATACAGATAAAGAAGAATCTTGGAAATTATACTGGATTTCATCAAAAAATACCCCTGATCTCCATAGATTTACAATTATCTCCAATGTTCGATGTACGAAAGTAAAATATCAAAGTATATACCCAAGAAACACGCACGAAAAGCCAACAAAGTTTCTACTTGTCGTTTCAGCTATCGAAGAAAACCCATTTCCTTACCTTTATAATCTGCTTTGTTATAATCAATTGGTTAGTGTTTGCTCAAAAAATGAGACCAATATAAAATATTGGAGGTCTGTTCTTCAAGATGATGGCTTGTTTAAATATATTAAATAAAAATAAACTACTTGAATACCCAAAAATGTCGAGCCTAAAATGACTAGCTTGGATATGCCACTATTCGCTGTATTGCTCTAGTGACGTCACTGGCAGGTAGGGCTGGGCCATGAAGTAAGACCACGTGATTCTGGCGTCACGATTTAAAATATTCGTTTTACCTGTAGTGTAAAACGAATAATTGAGCACAAGGATGGTGTGACCCTCATTTTTAGCGGATGAAAATTTTTGTATTCAATTATTCCTCAAACAGTTGACGTAACCCGTTAAATGAATTGATAGTGTTTATTCTCAAACCAGGCACGTGTATCTCAACCTCCTATCAACGACGGTATCATTTAGACTGATGTACCATATGTTCTTGTTCTACTCTTCACTTTCTCTTCTCTCATTGCTCTTATGTTCAGCCTCTATTTAAGAGCATCAATACAGTGATTGTTCAGACAATTTGCCATTCCTTAAATAAATAGTTTGTACTGTGTACGTGGAGAAGACAGGGAGACCTCTGTCGGTGCTTGTCAAGGAACATAAGAGCAGATAGAGAACGAGAATATATCAACAATACCGTTGGTGGACTTATTTAAATTATCACAGTGATGTCATCATCGGAAAAACCTATAGTCCGTAGCCAGGAATCGAACCTGACGTCGCTGGTATGCGAGACCAGCACGCAGTGTACTAGGCGAATCAAATTTCTACAATGCAGCGGTATCAAAACATTTTGATTATTTTGAAATGCGAATGCAATTATTATTTCGTATTGGATTTGTTTGCCATTTCTTTTCAACTATTATTGCGGGTTCCAACTGCATTGTAACTAAAAAAAAATGTAAACGTTCATTATCAGTTATTTCTACTTGTAGCAATAGGTGCGCCCTTGGTTTTACCAATTTATTTTATTTTGTTTGGACCTCTCCAGAGTTTTTGACAGTGTTCACCACGACACTCTGATGAAAAAACTCTCGCAACTGAACATTCCAACATCCTGGTTCAAAAGCTATCTCAGAAACCGGTCCCAATCTGTTACGAAAACAGAGAATTAATATCTTCTTCGCAACCCATAAGTTTTGGTGTCCCTCAGGGCTCTATTCTAGGGCCTGTCCTCTTTCTCTTGTTTGTAAATAATATTAAGTGTGGAAGTCCTGTTGACAACGAAAGAATGATAATATATGATGAGAATGTTCAATTTCTGTTAATTCAACCAGCGAATGAATTAAATGGGCTGAAGAAAGATGCAGAAACAGCATCGACTCACATAAATAACTGGTATACATCAAACGGCTCAAATTTAATACTGATAAAACAAAGTGCATTATCCTGGGATTAAAAGCAATTACATCTAGTGCCCCCGACCATTTCGTTGTTAACTGTTCGGGAAAAAAAATCATCTGTGGAATAGGGTTTAGAGTCTGGGAGTCTTGTTCGATCCTAATATGACCTTCAAGCACCATGTGGAAAAACTTTGCTCAAAATTGAATGGGACTCTTATCTTCCTCAATCGAATCAAAAATCAAATCGATTTTAAATCAAGGCTTCTTTGTAATCAACGCTTTGATCTTCTCACATTTAAATTAATGTTCTACTATTTGGGGGGAGCGGAAGAAAACGCTGTCTGAACTACACTGCTAAGGTCGCTCACGACAGGAATTTTAAAAAGAGCGATCACGTAAAACCTCTATTAAACAAACGTAGCTGGTTAAGCATAAATGAGCGACTGGACCTTCATGAAGCTATACGAGTTTACAAAATTCCGAACAAGCTGTCATGTCCGAACGGAATTGTATTTTCAAACCGAAGAGCAGCTCACAATCGATCAACGCGAAACGGAAGTGACATTGACACCGAATTCAGATGGACACAGACTGGGGCAAAAGCATTTTCGGTCTCAGGTCCAAAAATCTTCAACAATCTACCAGCTGACATTAAAAATTCCACCAACGCATTATCGTTCAGAAAAAAATTCACCACTATACTGCTCTCTCGTCGGCAGGTGATAGCAAAATAAAAAATCATCCGTAGATGGATGATATTTACGCAGCTGAAAAACCCTGCAGCTGGGGTACACCGGACCCTCACAACATTAAAGACTTCTAACCAGAACCACATACACCCTCAAACCCATTCCATTGCGACACAGGGTTGGGTGCTTCCCCACGGTATGTATCAGATGTCGCCAAACCAAGTGTCCACAATTTGACGAAGTCCACAATTAGTATTATTATTATTATTAAATCATTTATTTCCATCATCTGGCAATGGGTTTTCAATTTTCTTAAATATTTCACTTAAACTTTATTGCCGTAAACACTATTTGAATTACCGTAAACTAAAATCCAATTTGAATTTGCTGCCGGTTCGGATTTTATGCAACAGATTATAAATTATAATATTATAATCAATGATCAACAGTCAACGTCTTATTTGAGGTAAGAATCAAGAATGCCTGGCATGAAATACATGTGGTGGGGCGATCACGCATACATGGGGTTGGGAATATTACGAAATACATAGGATTGGGAAAACCGCCAACACATGGGGCTATGAAATCCTGAGAACTTGGGGTTGGGAAATCGAAATGCGCTAACATATTGTAAAGATGGGGTAAAATATGAATTATAAAAGGTTGAATAGATGACATAAATTATACATAAAATATATACATAACACTGGATATTCATATTTCATGACGAAATGCTGTAAAGATGGGTGTAAAACATTGTATGAATTATAGAGGTGAATAAACGACAAAAGTTATTCATAAAATATATACACAGCACTGAATATATACACTTCATGACCGCTAGGAAAGATTAAATGATTGATAATCAGAATAATTCGATACTGGCGTACAGAAATCGAATTAATATACTTCTGATATAGAAGATGAAGCACAATATTAGCTTATGTGACAAAGATTGTATCTTCAAAAATGGTACGGCAAATGGTAGAAATGATTCAACAAATTATATTCTCCTCGAGTTGGCCTCTGTCAAAGCTGGGAGCTTCTTATCGTTCCTCGAAAGTTCAATTTGAATTCGTCACTGCTCATCCTTAGGGGCCGGCAGATCGGATTACATGGAGCGAAATATTATTTACAAAAGCATCATCTGTGCACACACAGCAAATGTCTATATTGACAAAATAATTCCGACTACATAACGTTGGGAAAACCAGTGATACACAGGGTTGGAAAATAAGAAATACTTGGGGTGGATAAATAAGAAATTACATGGTTGTGGAAAATAACAAGTACATGGGCTGGGAAAATCCCGCATGCATGTTGTTAGAGTCCCGAAAACATGGGGTTGGAACATCAAAATGTGCTAAAATATTGTATTGAGTAGTCTATATTATTGGACGATGACTAAGATGTGGATAAACGACAATGAATTATACAGAAAATATGAATACAAAATAAGGTTGGGAAATCTAAAAGCGCTAACATATTGTAAAGATGGGTCTAAACCATTGCATTAATAATGAAGGGGTGAATAGGCGACATAAGTTATACAA
Source organism: Gammarus roeselii (assembly GCA_016164225.1). Classification (NCBI taxonomy): domain Eukaryota; kingdom Metazoa; phylum Arthropoda; class Malacostraca; order Amphipoda; family Gammaridae; genus Gammarus; species Gammarus roeselii. The sequence goes on along the minus strand of SDVV010019621.1, from coordinate 8,061 downwards.
AAAAGTTATACCTAAAATAAATACCAACATCTGAATATACGATATACACACTTCAAGACCGCTAAGAAATTATGAAATGATTGACAATCAGAATAATACAATGCTGGAGTACACACGTCGGATGGATATACTTCTGTTATAGAAGACGAAGCAAAATGTTAGCTTATATGACAATGATTGTATCATGAAAAATGTTACAGTAATTGTTAGAAATAATTCAATGAATTATATTAAATCGAGTTAACCTTTGTCAAAGTTAGAAGCTGCTTATCGCTTCTCGAAAGGACTGAGTTCGTATTTTAATTATACTAAAACGACTGGAACATTTAAAACAAAGAAATAGACAAAACGCTAGTTAACACTTATGGTAATTGGCAAAGACAATTGTGATCGGTAACAACATAGAAAACATATGTATCGTCACAGTAAAAACGATTGGATGGTGTCTCAATGTTGAGAGTTATGGTGGTGGTGGTTTCGGACATGCTCATGAACAAAAAACATTTTCTGGTTACTGGTATTATGCATTTAGCTTGTGTTTGTGGGCAAAGTTACTGTTTTGAATTGATCGGTCAACAGATGTTCATTAAACTTATTCTTGGATGACTTGTTGGATTCAAGATTCATGAGGCTTGTTGTGAGGTTGTTTCAGGATTTTGGTCCTGTGATCGAAAAAGCTCGCCAAGCAGTTTTTGTTTTCCTGTGTTCAACGTGCAGAGTATCAATTTTTGCTTGTGAATCGATTGTTCTTTTCACCTCGAGAATATATGTGCTTTTGGCTGCAGAATGAATGATTTTGTAGAAGATCTTTATGAACTCTGATCGACTTATGGAGTGCCAGTTTGTTGTCGACTTTGAGCCACTGCAATTTTTCGAGGATAGGACTCACGTGATCTCGTTTTCCGTGGTTACCATCGCATGTTATTTTTGCCGCAACGTTTATACAACGTTGCACTTTCTCTCTTTGAGTTTTGGTGCATTCCCCCAAATTGAAAGACAGTAGTTAATGTGAGAAAATACTAAAGCGTGGACAATCAGTAATCTTGATTTGAAATCTAATTCTTTTTTTGCAGAGTTTAGGAACAGAAGTTTTCCATTCAGCTTGGATGACAGAGTAGTTACGTGGTATTTTAAGGAAAGGTCGGGATCAAACCATACTCCCAGACTTATAACTTCATCGTCAACATGAATGTCAGATTTGCCTATCCTGATACAAAAAATAATTGGAACTGATTTTCTTTTTGAGTTCGAGCCTAACAAGATGCATTTTTTTTCAGAGCTCAGTTTGAGTCCATTTTTATCATACCAAGATTTCAGATTAGTTACAGCTGTCTCAGCGTCGTCTTTCAGTGCATTCAGATCCTACGGCTTTTGGAAAAGCAATATTTGAACGTCATCGGCGTACATTACCATTTTCGCTTGATTTTTTGGTATTTTACAGTCGATGTCATTTACAAAAACTAGGAACAACAAAAGGCCAGGTATCGAACCTTGAGGGATCCCAAAGGCAACTGTGGCCGAATTTGACATAGTTGCGTTATTGAGTTTAACTGATTGTTGCCGATTCATCAGATAACTTTCGAACCAAGTAGGGTCGATTGCGATGTTGAGGAGCTTGCCAAAAAGAATTGTATGGCTTACACTGTCGATTGCCTTTGATAAGTCTAGCAATATCAGCAGAGATATCTGCCCCTCATCAAAGTTTTTGTACAGGTCTATAGTGATGTTCATAAGTGTGTCTTCTGTTGATAATTTTCGCCGATAAGCATACTGGCAGTCATCGAACAGCTTGTTTGGTTCGAGATTCTCAATCAATTGGTTAGATATTACCTTTTCTAGAATCTTGGATAGGACAGGCAGAAGGCTGATTGGTCTAAAGTTGGATGGTTCATTGGTGTCCCCAGAATGATGAATTCATTTATGATTGCATGCTTCCAGATCTCTGGAAAAGTTTCACTTGCTATGGAGGTGTTAATAACTGTGATGATATAAGACAAGGTAACTTTAAGGATATCTTTCAGATATTGTAGGGCTAAACCAACTATTCCTGTAGAATTTGTGTCCCTCAAGGCAAATACAGCTAGTTTTACATCGTGTTGCGATACTTGCTTTGGTTTCCATTTGACGTTTGCTTCTTGGTCGCCGTCTCCATCGAAAGCTTTTGAATCTATGTATCTGTTGCGTAGCTCTATAATCCTTGATAAGCTTTCTGGATTACCTCTTCAAAAACCTGTTTCCCAACTCCAGCGAAGTAGTTGTTAAACTTCTTTGAAGTTGCTTGTGTATTCGGATAAGTAGGCGAGTTGATTTGTTTTGTAGGGAACAATTCTTTTCAGTACATCAAACGTTTCTTTTTGATAGTTTTTGCCCTGTTCTAGTTCCTCATGATGGTATTTAATTTTTGCCCTCCTGACTTCTCGTTTGACTGTACTATTTTCAATTCAAAATAATTGTAACCAAGTGATGCTTCGTTTTGCTCTGCGTTTGAGATATTTTTTAAGTGCAAATTTGTTTTGCAGTTTTTCTGTAATCCATTTAACCGGCATGCTTTTCATTGTTTTAGTTTCCCTTGGCGCCACAGCGTTCAGACATGTGAGAAGATAGTCTGTGAGTAATTGGGCTTGCTCTGTGACGTTATTTGTGCTGTGTGTCGGTTTTATCATCTCGACGTTTGTCACTAGTTGTGCTCTGAAATTATCCGCGGTGTAATTTCTTTTTGTATGACAGGTTATTTTGTATACTTGTTTCTTCTCATTTTTGATGTTAATGATGCAGTTTATTTCACGATGGTCCGCGAAAGAATTGGGCTCCACATCTGTGGTAACAATGGAAGACGGATTATTACTTATGAGCAGATTCAATACAGTTTGAGATTCGTGAGTAATTCTTGTTGCACTTTTTATGAGCTGATGCAGCTCGAGTCTGTCTAAAATCAGCTTCAGATTGTTGGATATCAATTTCAATTGATCATCATAAAAATCTCCCAAAATGTAACGCGTCTTTCCTACGCGGATAGCTTCCGAAATCTTTCTTCGCTGTATTGAAAAGACTGTACACTTGTTTTGGGTGGTCTGTAAAGAGAACCAACAATAAACGATATGTTTTTTTCGTACCTGGATTTTCACCCAAAGGTCATCAACTTCTTTGCTGTCGTTAAGAGGTATATTCTTCATCTTGAGAAGAGGTATATTCTTCTCGCACATAAATCACGGTTCCACCTCATTTCCTTTCTCTATCTTTTCTATAAACATTGAAGCCGTCAATCTCGACGAAGGTAATGTTAATGTCAGATTCCAGTCACGTTCCAGTCAGACATAGAATGTCAATAGAGTCCTCATTCATCATCATTTTGATGTGATCTATCTTTGTTCATAAGCTTCTAACGTTTCTATGTTTAATCACGATATTATTTAGGTTCTGATGGGTATTTACAGACATGGTTGCAGAGGGGTGGTTGCTGCTCCTAGCTTGAACAATTCGCGCCTCTAGTCATTTGTTTCTACTCACAGGACAGTTGGTGTCACTTTGGGATGGTTGCAGAGGCATCTCTGCATAAAATATGGATGTAACATTGTCGTATTGTAAAGCAGAATACCTACTGGAACAATGCACTTATGTTTCCACGTGCTTGTTTCGCTCCGATGCAATATTTTGTTGATCGAAATGTGGCTTCAGAGGGTGGGTAGGTGCAAGACTACTATAGTGGTCCTCTTTCTTGACTACAAACATTGCGTATTGAGCAGCTTCATCACTTATATGGTTGGTCTGATTAAAACAGTTTTCGTTGCGATGTCCGGGTTTGTTTCATCTAAGATTGTGATTTGTATTTGAGTGGGTTGCTGAGAACTTTGGGACTAGATCACCAACACTGCTATTGTACTCTTTGTTTTCAAAATACCTTTCTATTCCGGAGAGAATCCTATCATCTTTTTTTATACGCAGTGAAGGCTTCGTATTTTTCTATGTAATTAAAGGATTCCTCCATTGCTTTAGTTTTTTTCACCTATAAGATGTTTTCATCGTTAAGTCCTGTTTGTCTTACTAGGATCCTTTCACCGCGTGAATCATACAATGTCCGTCTGCTAGTGTTGATTGGCTTTTTAATCTCAAATAATTGAGAATGGTGTCGATGTTGGTGTTCCTGCGGAATTGTTGCAAGTTTTCCGTCACTCGCATTGGCATTCGTTCAAACGTTTCATTGTTTCTTGTGTCAGCCACACCACCCTTATTTAGATTTTCAATATGCTCTTCAGCAGCACTCTTACTGACGTTATCTAAAAATCTGGTTGCTAATTCTCGAATGGCATTGTTTGTATATTTGGGATATCCTCGCTTTCGTTTTTTTTCTTTTTTTCTGAGGGTAGGTTTGAGTAGGGGAGACCGAACAGAACCAAGGGAGAGAAATTTAGATCGGTGATTGAAGAGAGGCATGACTGAGGATGGCTGAACCGTGCTAGAAAAAGGAATGGGTGGAGGGGGGTAATATATGGGAGGGATTAGCGGGATAGGTAGGTAGAGTTGGAGTTTGGGCTGAGGTTAGAGAATGGTAGCGAAAATGGGAGCTGTAGGAAAGAACGGGTGTAGGAGGTAATATATGGGAGGGGTTGACGGGATAGGTAATGTTGGAGTTTGGGTTGAGGGTAGGGAATGGTAACGAAAGTGGGAGCTTGATGAAAGAATGGGTGGAGGGGGGTAATATATGGGAGGGATTAACGAAAAATGTAGAGTCGGAGTTTGGGCTGAGGTAAGGGAATGTAAGAGAAATGGGAGGATTGAGGCTGTGCTGCAAGCATAGTTAGACGAATTGTTTGAGAGCCAGTGTAGGACCCAGGGGTGAGCCCATGCTAACACCATCAGTTTGAATGTACACTTGTCCGTACGTATTGCGGAAGGGTGACTTGATTGTGCAAATAGTCAGGAGTTTGCTCATGATCGTTTCTGGATTCTCGGGAGGATGCAGACTTCCGTGATGGTAGGCATTTTGGAGGACAATTCTGATAGTTTACTGCACTGGGACGTTAGTAAATAACGATTCCCCGTCAAGTGAAGCGAAGAATTTAGGTTCAGTAAGTGTTTTATAAATTTCAACAAATTCATACGTAGAGTCGATTATGTATTTCCTGGGCATATATCTGGTGATGAGACTATTCAGTTTTTTTTTAAATTGAACAGCTGTGCTGATCTGCGAAGTGATTGGGCGCAAGGATGGATTTCTTATGAATTTTAGGGTTTCCATAGATGTATCCGGCTTCGTAATGTCCTTCGAGCCTCTGCAAGGAGTGATTAGTTTATTTGGCATTGACAACCTCGATAAAGGAATTTATTTGTTTCTTTATATCTTCAGTGGGGTGTCTGGATAATTTCTTAAATTTTGATGTGTCGCTCAAAATTTCATCAAGTTTGTCTGAGTAATTTTGTTTGTAGATGATGACAAAAGTATTACTTGTGTCAGCTTTTCTAATCACAATGCTCGGGTCTTCTTAGAGTCTTAATCATCTCGTACTGTTCCTTGCTAAGAACGTCCTTATTATGATCGGTCGTATTCTTTAACCCGATATTCTTCAAATTTGTACGGAGTTGTTCATCATTTTCAATAGTTACCTCTCCCAAAACTGCTTTCTTCTTAATGGAATCATACAACTTTTCTAATTCGATCTTCTTTGTTAACTGACTAGCTTTTGTTTTGAGATGACAATACATCCCGAATTCGAAAATTTGTTGGAGATCTTTTTGAGTTACTACATTCGTCAAATTGACCATTTTAAAAGTTTCAGTAGTAAGGGGGATAGTTCCACCATATATATTACATAATTTTTTCTGATGTTTTATCTCTAAATTTGCGGTAATTCGATCGATACCACGTCGCAAGAAAAGCTGAAATGCATCAAATTTTAAGTCATAATTTAGTCGTGTCCCGAGAGATGTTTGTATGTTCTTCGAGACTCTGCCTCATTTGTGTGACGTTCACCTCATGCTTCTCCGATTCATGTTGAACGAGGTCCTGACGAAACCTTTGGACAAATGCCTGAGAGCCTGTCGCAGCATTATGTTGACGAATATTTGTAAAATTGGGAGACAGGCCATGTTTAATGCAAGATTTGTTGAATTTTATATGCTGCTTGGCATTTGTAATTTTCAAACTGAGATTCTCCACTGTCCGAAATAATGTCTTGATTTCTGGCTAGGTTAACTTGAAATAACTCGTGATAACCGAAAGGATAAAGAAAAATCTACAATGAATATCATATTACTCAACGTTTCGAACTTCAACAGAGTTCATATTCGTGAGGTATCTGTAGAAAAATATAGAAGAAAAATTGAAGTACACGAACAAATAAATCGAATCATATAACCAACATCCACAGGAACCGGGATTCTGTTAGATTTGGGCAAGGCGACGGTCGGGTATGCGACGGTCGGGTATGCGAAAATCGGCGGTCGGGTATGCGAAAATCTGCCCGACAGCGGAACCAAAAAATCCGTACAATGTGGGACAAAACAACTCTAAAAATAAGATTCAATGAAATTGCATGAAAGAGAGAGTGTGAAGACTATGCCGAAGAGAAAATTCGAAGGAAAAATTTAGAAGGGTGAACTATAAACAAACACATATTCTGCATCAGGAGATGTAAGAGCTATAAGAAACCGAGCCTAAACAACCGAACCTCGGCCAGTCACACCAAACGAATCATTTAATTGGTAACCTTTCTATTTACGCCTAGATAAAAAATATTCTGAATATCTTTATGGTAAATTTACAAACTCTTATTAGGAGGTATAAAATTAAATTAACACAACTGAGAGCGGGACCAACTGAGTTACGCATAACACAACATGACACGGTATGATAGACAATTGTGGGGATGCGATGGATAATTTCTATACAATACTGTAGAAGATGTTCAATACCCTGCTGATACCCTCGTCTTGCAAGTTAAGCACGAGTCTGTCTCTCTTTATCAAAAGAGACTCAGCTATGGTCAGGTTTTCCTTGTTGACCCCTCTGTACAGAACGGTCGGGTGCTGGAGAAGCTCCCTCGTAAGAGGCTTCTCAGAATGGACATTTTTGTTGTGGAGTCTGATCGAGCCTGATTGGAGGTTAGTGTAGAAACGCTTGACAAAAGTGCACGTCGTATACCCAATATAGCTGGCGGCATTACAACGGTCCCTGGGGCAGGTGTACTGGTACACGACGTGATGGTCCGTCTTGTTTTATTGATGTTGTTGCGGATGAAAAGAGATTTTAACTTAAGGTTCCTGTGGTATATGCTGACCTTTACTTCTTTTAAAGGGTCCACTGCTGAAATATGCCTAGCGATAGCACCCCTTTATGTTCTTTTCCTCTGTGGATGCATTGCTGGTAAACTGGTTTCGGTAGTAGAGAATGCTATTGGTCAATTTACCGATTTGGTTAGCAGAATCGTACTTATCGTCAAGAAATTTTCGCACTGTTCTCCACCAGGAGAGCTCTTACCTCTCCTGATGCAGAATATGTGCTTGTTGGTAGTTCACCCTCCTGAATTTTTTCTTAGAATTTTTACTTTGGTATGGTCTTCACACTCTTTCTTTCATGCAGTTTCATTGAATCCTAATTTTAGATTTATTTTGTCCTACATTGTACGGAATTTGTGATTTCGCTGTCCGGCAGATTTCGGGCAAAGTTTTAAATAACATGTGCTTTAATACCATTACTTGATATTCTTTTCGCATACCCGACCGTCGCCTTGACCAAATCATACAGAATCCCGGTTCCTGTGGTTGTTGGTTATATGATTCGATTTATTTCTTCATGTATTTCAATTTTTCTTCGATATTTTTTTACAGACACCTCATGAATATGAACTCTGTTGAAGTTCGAAACGTTGAGTAATATGGTATTCGCTGTAGATTCTTTTTATCCTTGTGCTTATCATGAATTACTTTTAACTTAGCCTCGGCAGAAATCAAGACATTTTTTCGGACAGTGGAAAATCTCAGTTTGAAAATTACGAATACCGAGCAGCATATAAAATTCAACTAATCTTGCATTCAACATGGCCTGTCACCCAATTTTACAAATAT
>SDVV010019620.1:0-13488 GCA_016164225.1 Gammarus roeselii | reverse complement strand
CTGAAGCAGGCGTTGGGAAGAAGAGACATGAATGTGGAGGTGGCGAGAGAGCGTGCAATGAACAGGCGTGAGTGGAGAATGGTTGATTTTGACGCTGCTCTGATGTGCTTTCCCGCCCTTGGCATCCCGCTGTCGGGATGGTCGTGGGTGGGGGGGGCCCGGCCATTATGACGCGGCGGGGGTAAACCAGTGAAAACTGCCGGACCCTGCTGCTGACGACGGTTCCTCGGTGCATTCGGGACCCAGAGTAAGTTGAGGGGCTACCGGCCGGACCCTTTAGCACAAAGGGGCTAAGTTGTGTGAGTGTGAGCGTGTGAGGTGCGCCTTGCCGTCGGCCACCCCCCTTTCTGGGGGATGCGGCCTAGTGTCTGTATCTGTGTCTGTATCTGTACAAATAAAATTTGACATATCAATTAAATTTAACGATTTTGAAAGAGTGACTAGCGCGGGTACAGAGTAGGCCTAGTACATACAAAGCTCACTAAACAACGGATTTCAAGTGAGTTTAACCTAAAATAAATATGAAGAGCAGGTTTATTGCTGTCGCAGTTGGTCTGGTGTAGAGCAGTGGTAGCAGCTCCCTCCGTTCTCCGCCGGAGCTCCAACGTGTAGTCACTGAGGGCTTCTTCTCGTGGCACGACGGTGGGTCAGGGAGGTGAACGCGAGTGTGCTGAGTCGTGGCTTGCAAGCGAGTCCGCAAGTTCGTTTCCTTTTATTCCCGCGTGCCCAGGGATCCAGCAGAATTCCACTACCTGACCCGACTCGGTCATCACAAAGAGATCGTGCTGCATTTTACGTAGAACAGGATGTTCATAGTGCAGTGTTTCAAGCTGGGTGAGGACACTCAGACTGTCTGAGAATACGACGTATTTGGGGAAGCGATGTGTTTTTGCGATAGAGACGGCTAGCTCGAGTGCGCGAAGCTCAGCAGAGAACATGGAGGCCTCTTGTGGGAGGGTGTCCGAGAGTGGGGTGTCCCCGCACACAGCGGCGGCTCCCACTCCGTCAGTGTATATGTGGCGGTGCTCTAAATATTCTTCTTCGAGTAGTTTTAGGAATTCCTGCCGGTACGCGTTGGTTGGAGTAGTTGCTTTAGGGTACATTTGCAGGTCTAGGTTGACCGGTGGTGGGTTGATCATCCATGTTGGTTGATTTGATTTGAAGGATTCGCTAGGAAAATGAAGGCTTATTAGCTTTACGATTGATGTTTAGCGAGGTCAGCAGGTTGTCCACACGTAGGGAAAACGGTGAGCATATATTCTTTTTAGCCGCAAAAAGGCGCTTATCGGATATGTTAGTGATGTGGCTGATTGCTGGGTTGTTGATTAGGCTTCTAGTCCTAAAATAGTATAGTAGTGAAAGTTTGTCTCGCCGGAGCGGAAGTGGAAGTTCGTTAGCGAGCACGTTAAGGGATTCGATTGGATCGGAGCGGAACTCGCCGGTTGTGCTACGCAAAGCATTGTTTGCGATGGTCGAGAGTAGTTTTGGCTGCAGATCCGTAGACAACGGCTCCGAAGTTCATGTGCGATCGTATTATTGCTCTGAACAGAGTCATTCCGGTTTCCATGTCGGCACCGAACTTCAGAGATGTTGCCGATTGGATAAGTCCTGTCGACCTTTTGCATCGAGTCGCCAGGGGTGCAATGTAGGGTCACCACGTGAGTTTAGGGTCCCACATAAGACCCAGGAATTTGATCGTTTCTTCGTATGCTAAAGGTGTGTTGTGCAGCGTTAGGGCTGGTTTCAGGTGTAAACCGAGCACAAGGGTAGAGTGCATGCTTTTAGTTTTAGAGGGCAAGAATCGGAATCCGTTTAGGGAAGCCCAGTTCCTGACTAGGTTTAGGCACTTCTGGAGTTCATGTTGAATTGTTATGACGCTGGGGTGTCTGTGGCTTATTTGTAGGTCGTCCACGTATAGTGATGAGAGCAGTCTTCCGTCTCTGGGAAGAATGTCGGCTAACTGATCGATTAAGAGGATAAAAAGAGTGACACTGAGGACGCTTCCCTGGGGGACGCCCATTTCTTGCAGATATTCCGGAGACTGAGTGTTGCCAACTCTAACCCTGAAAGTGCGATTTTGTAGAAATTGGTGGATGAAAAGTGGTAGCCGACCTCTCAAACCTTTACGGTGGAGATCCTTCATGATCCCGTATTCCCATGTAGTGTCGTATGCTTTTTCAACGTCGAAAAATATGGAAACCACATGTTCTCTTCGGACGAAGGCCTGTCTAATGTCTGATTCTAGTCGTACGAGGTTGTTTGTTGTTTGTTATTTGCTTTCATGCTCCACCGGAGTCCCAACGCGAAGTTAATGCAGACTCCTCCGTAGGGCGGTCGAAGAGTTGTGAATTAGGTGACGCGTAGATTAAGAGTTTAAGAGCAGTTTAAACGCAGTCACAGCAGGTTTAAACGTAGTTGGAGTTGGTCTAAAAAAGTATCTAAGTAACAAAGTAACACAATAAATTTGACATAGACACCAAGCAAATTTGATGCGGCTACAAAGAAAGTTAGACATGAAAATAAATTTAACAGTTTTAAAAGAGTAACTCTAGCGCAGGTACAGAGTAGGCCTAGTACATACAAATCGTATTGAACAACGGATTTCAAGCAAGTTTACCCTAAAAAAAATATGGAGAGCAGGTTTATTTCAGTTGCGGTTGGTCTTGTGTAGAGAGTCGTACGAGGTGGTCCGTTATGGAGTGGCGCTTACGGCCACCGCACTGGATGTTGTTAAGGCCTGCATGCATTTCAAAGTAGTCGACTAGACATGAGTTTATAATCCTTTCCATAGTCTTACATAAAACGCTAGTTAGGGGAATGGGACGATAGTTATGTGGGTCGCTATGACATTTCCCGGGTTTGGGTATCGGGATAATTACGGATTCCTGCCATTGGTTGGGAAAGAATGAATTTGAATACAACGTATTGAACACATTTAGTAGGTGCTGGAGAGCGTTGTCAGGAAGGTGTTTGATCATGTTGATGTGCACTCGCTCCGGCCTGGGTGAGGTTTCACGAGTGTGGTCAATTGCATATTGTAGTTCATGGATGGCGAAAGGTTTGTTGTAGAATTCTTCATTTGTGGAAGTGAAGTCGATGTGCTCACTTTCTCTTAGGATCTTTTCCGGTAGGAAAGAAGCCGTATAATTTGTTGATTGTGATATTTGGCTGAAAGTCTGAGCTAGTTTGTCTGTGATGTCCGCGTATGAAGAATAGACAGTGTCTCCGTCCGACAGTATGTGGATAGGTCGCTCGGGCGACCTTGGACACGTCTGAATTTTCCCCACACTTGGAAAAGAGGGGTGTTTCCATTGATTGTGTTAACTAATTGTGTCCAGCTTTCTTGCTTCTTCTCCACGTTGAGTTTCCGGAACACGACAGCTCCCCTTTTCCGGGCTACTCGGTTCCTGTGAGAACGTGCGTTGCGGAAGGCCTCGCACATCTTGTCACGCCGATCCTTTGTTTCTTGTACCTCCAGGCACCACCAAGGTTATGGGAAAAAAGTTGGGGGTAAGTATTGGGGAATGCATGCGGTAGCTGCACTTTGGAATTTTTTGTATAGATGAATGATAGGTTCGTGTTCTGAAATGTCTTCGGGAAGGCCCTCCACATCGTCCCATGCGACATGTGTCGAGTATTCCTCCCAGCTGGCTTTCCGGTAGTTGAACCGAAGTTCCTGTGTGTCGGGATTGTTTGGTCGGTTAGTTAGGAGCGATATGATCACTGGGTTTGGATCACTGTCATGTGTTGAAGGCAGAACTCTCCAAACAAGTTGGGAAGCTAAAGTGGGGGAACAGATTGATAAATCGATGGCGGTTTACTTTCGAGGGTGATCCGAGTGGGTTGTCCGGCGTGGAAAAGGACCAGGTTGTGAGTGTCTATGATGTTGGCCAATATCACTCTCCTGGGGTCTGTTCTCACGCATCCCCACACTTCGTGGTAGCTGTTGAAGTCTCCAAGGAGGAGTACGGGATGATGCAGTTGGTTAAGCAGATCGGTCATTAGTGCCTCAGCGAGGTCGTGGTTTCGTGACGAGTAGATAGATACCACTGTAACTGGTCTTGAGATACATATCTTCACTGCGACAGCTTGGAGTTCTGTTCTCAGAGGAAGGAGGTGGTGAGGTATGCTTCGATGGATCATAAAAGCCACTTTGTCGTGTGCAGTTACATTATTGTGACCTTCGCGACGGTGTATGACATATTGAGGGATTGTGAAGGTGGCTGTGTCACGGAGTTTGATCTTCTGGAGGCCTACCACAAAAGGTTTATGGGTGGAGATTAGAGATAATAATTCATCTTTCTTGCTTCTAAGTCCCTGGCAATTCCACTGAAGTATTCTGCCGTTGTTCAATTCGGATCCCCAGATCTTGATGGTGTGGAGCGGTTGCGAGGTTTGTGGGAACTTTTGTGGTGTTTGTGTATATAAGGCGCAGGTGTCTTAGATCGAGAGCGTTTGCAAGAGCGTCCGCTTTCTGTAGAACATGATCTCCTAGACTCACTGCGTTCTTGGCTGCGAGTGCTCTTGTAGGAGGTGGAGGACGAGGGAGTACGATCTTTGTGTTTGCTTCTTGAGTGAGTGCGTTTCTTTTCTATGGAGGGTTTTTTAAACATTATGATGGGCTGAGTAGTAGTCGTTGGGATATTTGAGTCGAGTGCGGTGCATGGTCGATCAGTGGTTTCGGGTATCAGTTCTTCGTTGAAGATTTTCAACGCGTCCTCGCGTAGGCGATGGTCGTTCTCACTTGTGAGATGTTCTGGTGTCAGGCATGATAGCTGAGGGTTGAATACCTCACTTTGGATTAAGCTGGGTGCGATCGCAGTTGAGACGGTCAGAAGTCGTTCAACGCTCTGATCGAGGCGGTCGCTGTGGTAGCAGTTAGGTTGGTGGGCTGTGCAGTCCTTTCGGTCATGCTCGCCGGCGCACCTCTTACAGCGTTTGGTTTGATTGGATTTGGGCCTCATTTCCACCAGAGCCTCAACGTGAGTCATAATAGTACAGCGTATGGATATGTGTAGCTGGCAGCATTCGATGACGTGGCCGTTTTCCAGGCTTTCTTTTGCACATTGCAGGCCATGTCACCACTGGGTAAGTTTCAGTTTTTCCCTGTTTGCCCGGGATTGCTATGAATTCCGGTGTGTCACGTCCTGGGAAAGTGATTTGATATGCGGTGGTGTGGATGTTTCGTGGTTTGATCGACTCTGCTAGAGAAACGTTGGTGACTCCGTAATCCTAAGCTAAACCTGCTGCAAAAGCGCTTGGATCAGTTTTAGGAGTGTAGTTGGTTGGAACTATACACTAGGCCGCATCCCCCAGAAAGGGGGGTGACCGACGGCAGAGCTCACACACTCTAACAAACTCAGACACTAACCTACATAGCTTCTCCTCTGAATTCGCAACCAGGGCCGTATCCTCCGCAAGTAGCAACTGGCTCAAATGCCAAGTGTAATTGGACGTGTATATAATTCGTCTGGTAACGTTGAAGAACGGATGTATTTTGACAGTTACTTTGTGTTTGTAAAGTTTATTAATCCTTTGTATAGCGTTGCTTTGCTCGAAATTTACGATTTGGGCCACATACTTTATTCCCTGTCGGGTTATGTTCATCTGTTTGCCTCCCAATTGTTTGGTGAGCGAGTTCATCATAGTGAATGGGTTCATTGAGCGAGCAGCTTTGTTCACACCGCTTCTTCAAGCGTTATGAGGAAGTGTGTAGGGAATGATGCTAATCTTCTCTCCTGGGAAGGAGAGTCAGCCTGGGGGAAGCGAATCGAGGCCGCGACCTCTCGTCGCCCGACTTTGGGCTCAGTTTGGTATTGCAAGATCTCCCTCTCAGTCTTGTCCTGGGGGCAGTCTTCGTGTCCCGTAGGGTGGCCGTTTACTTTGTAGTAAATGCAGTGAGATTCTTCGGATGGGCACGACATGGGATCGACTCGTTTGACGTGGTCGTCTTGGGAGCATCTTAGCTTACCGGGACAATCTCGGCTCGTGTGTCCGTATTTCTGGCATTTATAGCATCGCATCGGACGTCTTTCGAAGGGCGTAACCTTGGTTTTGGCGTCAAAGAAAGGTATGTCTATGTAGTTAGGTGGGGTGGGGCACTTGAATTTAAGCAGAAGGGCCGTTGTGGTGTTTCTTTTTGGTTTGATTTTTGGTGCGATTTTTGCTTCAACTATACATTCCTCGTATTGGACGAGTCCGGTGATGAACTCGTCGGCTTAATCACTCGGGAGACCCTCGATGTAAATCAGGCCAGATACAGATAGACACTAGTGTCTGTATCTGTATATGCTGAAATATCAATGAAAGAATAATCGAAATTTGAATTATCAATTTGAGAAATATTTGTATTGGAAACATCAATACTCGGGAATGTCATTGCAAGCCCCAATTCTAAAAATTAAATACCTGGAAATATGAATACTTGGGATATCAATATTTGAAGTAGAGATAGCTAGCTAACTGAAATAACAATATTTTTTGCATATAAAAATAAATAAAATAAAAATCCTTTATTCACGAGATGCCTCGTGGTATTCTGTTGTTACAAAATAGTCCTTAAATTTAAAACATATCTAATGAAGAGTGCAATTTTGTCGTACAAGGTACAGTATTTAGGAAACAAATTGAGGTTGCTCGTTTTGTGGAACAAATGGGAGACACGTATTTTGGGTTATGTTCTATGTTTCCTGCTCTTACTAATGGCGCGGTCAATTTAAAGCATGGATTGAACTCTAAAAAGCTACAGGTAATTAATTAAAACAAAACGTCCATAAACAGAGACTAAAACTTAAGCATGCCTGTCTAATTTTAGCACAAAAACATGTTCTCTCCAAACCTTATGTTGCCAGTTGTAAGTCCGTAAGACTTTCTGATGAAAACGCTCTCATGGTGTACATTTCAAATGGAAGAATCTCTTGCAAATGCAAATGGTAGGAAAATCCCAAAACGGTGACCTCCAAAACAGTCCTTCATATAAACGCACATATTTCAGTCCTGGTATAAAAATGCAGTTACTCTGCACACAACTAATTAAATATCTTATAAGAAAAGCATTTCGTTTTTTTATCCACAGTCAAAGCAACTCGAGTAGAATACATAGCATCCAAGTTTCAAATACGGACATCATTTGATGAGCTGAAGAACTGAGCAGCACAAGTACAGTAACACTTGATTATTATTACGAAGATAAGGATGTTAGCCAGGTAAGCATTTAATGATTTCCGAAGGGCAGCTGCAGCAGCAAAAAATATTCAAATCAGAAGCAGATAGAGGAAATTAAAGGAGAATAGCTATGACGAGTTCGTGCCACGGATGTATGTATTAACTTAGTACAATAACCCAAGTGCAATATTGCACGTCAAACTGTCCCGTTATAAACTTAATGCACCAGCTACCAACCAGAAAGAAATGGAAGAAAGTATTTTAATGAATACAAATACCGTCGATGCTACAGATTAAAGAAATGAACACTTGTAACATAAGCTGAATATGATTATGAAATGCAGAGTGTACTTCATCAAGCTTTACACCACCACAACACACATGCGAGCACGGTCGATGAGAAGAAAAGGGAGCCAGAGCTGGTGACGCTTTACACCACAACACACTGGCAAGAACGGTCGATGAGAGGAGAAGGGAGCCAGAGCTGGTGACGGTTTACACCACAACACACTGGCAAGCCCAATCGATGAGAAGAGAAGGGAGCCAGAGCTGATGACGCATTACACCACAACACACTGGCAAGAACGGTCGATGAGAAGAGAAGGGAGCCAGAGCTGGTGACGGTTTACACCACAACACACTGGCAAGCCCGATCGATGAGAAGAGAAGGGAGCCAGAGCTGATGACGCATTACACCACAACACACTGGCAAGAACGGTCGATGAGAAGAGAGGGGAGCCAGAGCTTGTGACGCTTTAAACCGCAACACACTGGCAAGCACGGTCAATGAGAAGAGAAGGGAGCCAGAGTTGGTGACGCTTTACACAACAACACTGGCAAGCCCGGTCGATGAGAATAGAAGGGAGCCAGAGCTGGTGACGCTTTACACCACAACACACTGGCAAGCCCGATCGATGAAAAAAGAAGGGAGCCAGAGCGGGTCAAGCAGCTCTACTAGATGCAGTTTCATGGTATTTGGTCGAATTATCACGCGGAACTCTGACGAATAATGGTGAAAAGTTCTTAGTCACTGTAGATTGAAGAGCTATCGTCGGAACCAAGCATTCTTGAATGGAGAAATGAATGGTTGTTATATACACAATTTTTAGGAATGGAAGGAAGAAGAGGGGATTAGATTAGAGTGACGAGGCTTTCTAGCACGCTAAATACCGTCCTTCCGGCGCCGAACGACAAGCCAGCAACTAGTGCTGCATAAGTTAAAGGCAGTTTAGTTTATTACACTACAGTCACGTTTATTACTGTGTTTAGTCGGTGTCCTTTACGCAGCGGATGTCAAAGGTATGCACGTGTGCCAAAGAAGGTAAGGAACTCTTAAGGGGCTGAGGCCATGGGGTCCCAGGACTCCCCGGGAGACAGCAAGAAGAGTTATCACTCAACCTACCCCGTTCCATAGCCCCAAGGATTCGCAGTAGTCTTTAAAGTGCCGGGAGAGATGAAGTACAGACAAGCAACAAGATTACCATGCATGAGATTTACATTCAGTGAAGAGATCTCACGCATAAGAACAGCAGGAATTGAAAAACGGCGGAAAAGGCGTGGTAGAAAAAGTTAGCATGAAAGAGCGCAACTTGGAGGTTATCAGCCCCCCGAAAGGAGAAAAATTGGGAGCGGTGTAGCGACTATTGGGAGTGTTGTTAAGAGATATTTTTTGGTGAGCTAAATGAAATTTGAACAAAACATATGATGCAAATGAGGTAAATAAAAGTTAAGTAAATTCAGGATGGGGAAGAGAGAGAGTGAAGTGTTGTGAAAAATAAGCCACTGTCCCTCCCTCCCCTCCCCTAGGTTGGTCAGTGGTTTCATGCGACCAGTCGGAGACGCATGGCCCAGTGTCGCTCTCCTCCTTGATGTGTTCCTGACGACTCAAGTTACTCAAGCGGCCACGTTTCCCTGCCCAGATGGAGTCAATTTTCGACACACTAAGGCCTTTGACTCTGCTGCGCTGGCAGCCCCAAGTACTCTCTGCTATCCTGTCACTTTCAGCCAGATGGAAACTGACTCCAGTGAACTAGAAAGCCTTGGCATTCTAATCTAATCGACACCGTAGTAGGTGAAGCAGTTGTAGCAAATTTCAGTCGTCAAATAAAAAACGTCTCCCAAATGAATGTTCTTGAGAAGAAATACACGAATTGTCTAACCCATTCAAACCAATCAATAGTTCCTTAAAAGTTATAAATTGAAATTATAAAATCAAGAGATTACGGGAACATAAATCCAAGTGGAAACAATGACATTGCGCTGACAGCCCGTCTGTCAACATAAGTGGTTGCCTCAAAAGACCGTCACTGCCTTTAGACAGGGAGATAGAACAGTGGAAATCACGACATTGCGCTGGCAGCCCGTCTGTCAAAATAAGTGGTTGCCTCAAAAGACCGTCACTGCCTTTCGACAGGGAGATAGAACAGTGAAAATTACGATATTCCGCTAACAGCCCGTCTGTCAACATATGAGGTGGCTTCAAAAGTCCGTCACTGCCTTTAGACACGAAGACGGAACAGTAGAAATAACGGCTTCATATGCAGCAGCCCCGCGGTAAAAGGTAAGATTCAGATACATTTTCCTACTATTTTGTCCAAATTCTCTAGCAAAAGTCGGACAAAGTAATGGTAAGACGTCTCTACATGCAGCACCGTGCCCAGCAGTCGTGTCTGAGGCGACAGGATAGGATAGGTAAGCACTCAGTAGGAGAGAAAGTTAAGAGATGCAAGCGCTGGCGGCCTGAACAGCATCAACGGGTAAGAGGATAACACGTCAGACAAGCGAACCCTTCTGTTTTGGCCCAAAGAGTGAACAGAGTCACTAGAGCCGGACTCTCGCACAGTTATCAAGACGAATCATGCGCAGAATCTCCGTCGGTCTCAGAGTGAGATTCCGCTCTGGTGATGGAAAAAACGATCAACTACCCCAACACACGCAAGCAGAGGGATTTGGACTCATCCGCCTTGAGACGCCCTCTGGGAGATGGACATAGGGTTTGTAACAAAACAAATCATCGCTATTGGATTTTCTGTGAAAGTACTATCTATATCTAAATACAGCTGCCAATTGAAATAGAACATTTTGTCCTTGCTACATGATAATTGATGCGTAAAACTTGCTTCTCTTCAGTAGGGTTGCATGTGGTGCCACCTGGCGAACGGGCCGAATTTGACAGGTGCTCTCAAAATAAAGGCTATAGCAAGAGCCTGCGCGTCTTGGTGTAGTTTGTTTTTGGTCTTACTTGGGATGTACTAGTCATTGTTTGGGGAGCAAGGCTAGCCATGCAGTCATGTGCGCTGATTTGCCTGGAACCAATACTGGTTGGTAGATCGAATTGGACAGGGCAGATATATATACATAAAACACGTGATCACAGGCGGTGGTGAAGATTCATAAATGGCCGCGTTCACGAACTACGAAATGAAAAACTGGTATTCCAAATGCAAGAATATGCCTAAGATTATCCAAGTCGATATCAGGGAGCGTCTTTTCATTAACAACAGCCGAGGGGGGGGGGGACCATCATAACCCACGCCATTGTTTCTAGCAGATCAAAAAATTAAAAACACATGTGCCCGAGTGCCACCACCAAAGTCCACTCTGTCAAACTAAGCAATATTCAACAGAACCTTAAGGTACAGTAGCGAAATAAAATTTGTTTATGGTTAGTCTACAATTGAAAAATTAAATTAGACTTTTCCCGCGTGGAATATAATTTTATATAGAAAACTCTGACGGTATTTTATCTGGACAAAGCTTCGTAATGGATAATTAAATTTTTGATGAGTTCAAATATCAAGCAAAAAAGGATATTTGATTTTTTTTTCCTTCTTCATTCTTGAATGAATTACCTTTCACTACTGTATCTCTACCGCTGAGTTGCGACAGGCAGTTCTTTCAAACTATTCCGTCCAACAGTGAAACAAAACAAACACCGCATTGCCTCCTTCCTTTTCAATTCAATTACCACGAAATAAATGTTGAAGTGTCCTAAAAAATAACAGATCTTCTTACGATAATTAGCTACAAGCCTTGAGTGTTGGAAATACAGTCATTATAGCAGCAACTAACACTAAATTAGTATACACAGGTTTATTACTACTGATCAATTGCAGTTAGGTTTCTCATCTTGCGTCGTCCACAAAACAAAATAAAAAATCCCTACATACTAATTAACGACGAATACAACTAGTTATAAAAGGGGTGGTCGACGAGCGAGTGCTACCATTAACATTCCTAACTATTAACTAAGCAATTATACATCAATCGTTGCTAACAAAGATACATAGCTTTTGTATATTAGATCTAGCCTACCAACAGCAAGTATCTAAGGAGTATCGATAACATACCTAATATGCATAATAACAACAACAACAACAACAACAACAGAGCAGTAGAGCTACACGTTAGCAATACAACTACCTGCCTTGGGAGAAAAAAGTTACCCTGGTGCAATGTGTTAATTTTATTACCTCCTTGGCATTATCACTAAGTATCTGGGAGAGTGGAGTATTTATACAATTATATACACAAAATCTATAGATAAGCTCTTCAAGAAGGGCTTACAGTTTCCTGGCCGCTTACATTATTAAACTCCGAATACAGAGCATTCTTAGATCGTTCTAGGATTACCGTTTGACAACGCACGAGGAAAATGACAAAAATTGCAACAAGTGGCAGGCCCTGAGTATAACATTAATAGTTCGGAAAAATAATAAGACTCTGTATGCTTCGGTTTAGTAGGTATGCAACCACAAAAAATTTCTTAGTAACTAGTTTTGTCTGTACAGACTTTAGCTAAGTGCTTGATACTGGACGTTTAGCCTAAAAAATTGTTCATTTCATTTACTTCTCTGTTCAAAGCTACAGTTATTTGCAACAAATTCACCGCTACAGGACATCCAATGCCTTATCAAGCTTAGAGATACTATCCTACAGGAGTCTTTTAAGGAATTACACACACACGCGCAGAGAGAATTTCTCCTATTCTACATTGAACGTACTTCATTAATGCTTGATCATGTATGCTTTCATTATGCATTTTGGGGGAGGAGGCGACGCCCTAGTCTAGAAACGCATTGTTGGATATTAATGCCCAAAAGGCCACATGGTTCAAACAGGGCACATTGATTTTGGTTTTGTACCTTAATTGTTACAAAAACAGCTCTTTTTGATGATTAGATCAGAGGGTCAAGGCTTTCTAGCGCGATGGGGCCATCTTCCTTCTGGCGTCGAACGTCAAACCAGCAAACCGTGCTGCATCAAGTTAGGCTTTTTTTCTTTTAATGTTAGGTTTACTACTGCGTAAAGTCAATGTCCTTTACGTCACTGGTATGTACAGGTGTCACAAGTGGTACAGGACATCTTAAGGTGCTGAGGCCATGTGGTCTAGCACTCTTTGGGTGTCAGTAAGGAGGATTAACACACTACCTACCCTGTTTCAGAGCCCGAATGATTCACAGTCGTCCTTAAGGTGCGGAGGCTATGCGCCCCATCACCTGCTGAGGGGAAGATGAAGACGAGGCAGAAAACGTGGATGAGATCTACACCCTGTGTAGAGAATTTCACGCATGAGAGCAGAAAGAATCAAGAGAAGAGAAGTCGTAGAAAAAGGTTGCATGAAAGAAAGTGCGCAACTTGGCTATTATTAGGCTATTATTAGCCAGCCAAAAGGAAAATAGTTGGGACCAGTTTGAGCGTGTGTATCTGTGCGTGTGTGCATGTGCGTGTGCGCGTGTGTGATTGCATGTGTGTATGTATGTATGTATGTGTGTGTGTGTGTGAGTGTATGTATGTGTATGTATGTCTGTATGTGTGTGTATGTATGTGTGTACATGTGTGTGAACGTATGTGTGTGTGTATGTGTATGATTATGTATGTGTGTGTATGTGTGTGTGTATGTATGTATGTGTGCATGTATGTGTGTATGTATGTGTGTGTGTGTGTGTATGTGTGTGTGTATGTATGTATGTATGTGTGTGTGTGTATGTGTGACTGTATGTGTGTATGTATGTGTGTATGTATGTGTGTATTTGTATGTGTGTGTCTGTGTGTATGTGGGTGTATGTGTGTATATATGTGTGTATGTGTATGTATGTGTGTATGTATGTGTGTATGTATGTGTGTATGTATGTGTGTATGTATGTGTGTATGTATGTGTATGTATATGTGTATGTATATGTCAATGTATATGTCTATGTATGTGTGTATGTATGTGTGTATGTACGTGTGTATGTACGTGTGTATGTACGTGTGTATGTACGTGTGTAAGTATGTGTATGTATATGTGTATGCATATGTCTATGTATATGTCTAAGTATATGT
>SDVV010019619.1:0-13489 GCA_016164225.1 Gammarus roeselii | reverse complement strand
ATATTTCTCTCGCCTCAAATGCTCAAATTTCCAATTATCTTGTTCACGTAGAAATCCGTCTATTTAGTGTACCCATCGATTATGACTCATTGAAATATTTCTTCCCTGTATGCACATGTTGATTTGTCATGCTAACTATGCAGTTAGTTTCAATTTGGTGCCATCGTACGCCAAACAATGTGTTAGTAATGTAATAGACAACCTCATGTTGGAAATTTTCTGCTCTCAAGCTAAGTAAATGACAGCTGAAACAGTAAATAGTCATGATAAAGTAAACGTCGGTGATCAGACTTACTCTGCTTATTTTTCTTGAAATTAATGGTGTAATATAATGCTTGCATCTGTCTCGACTTATTAAAAAGTGGGAGTAGAGGACGTCCTCCAACAATGTCCATCGGTTGGTCCTTACTCTTTAACCCTAGTTATAAGTTAATATAAAATTCACCCAGGTAGCGAATGTTGTCTTCAGAACAGCTCACGCTGACGAAGACTTGGTACGTATCATCTGTGTATTCTGATATTTCTGTTATTTTGCCAACATGTCATTATACCTAAATAAATTTTAAATCCTTCAAAAAATCCTTAAAATCCTTAAAAAAAGGGTCGGTTAAGTTAGGTTATTACAGGTTGCTATAGGTTGGATCATCTGCCTTCTCCATGAACGTGATTAGCTCCGAATTTCTGTATAGTTGCGTAAAGTATTTTTGATGTAATTTTTGCGAAACAAAATGACAACCGGAACCTGCAAAAAAATCGGCCTAATGTGTCGCATTCGAATATAATATAATACAGTTGTTTATTTGTCAGTAACTCGTTCAGTACGACTTCCGAAACAATAACATCAGGGGGGCCTCTCACAGCCAATGTCCCGATAACAACTGAATCCAAGCGTTGTTCGGCGAATTCCTCTCGCGGAATATATCAAGAAAATTTCCTCAAACCCTTTCGTGTACAACTTGCCTCCCGAAACTGCACTTTCACAAGAATGTGCATAACTCGTCGAAGTTTATTTGACATTGGAAAGTTATTGAGATTTCAGCCTCGAAAGATTAAAAAAAAAAATCAGTTTTCGGGTCCAGGGGAATATATTTCTTTTTTTTAAATATCCTACGGAGCCGCGAGTTTTAATTCACTCCAAGACTTGGGGTTACTGAAATAGAAGATCATATGTGTTGTGGAATGCACGTGCTTTTCTTATAGACTCTTGTTGCTTGACTGATTTACAAAATTGATGTGAAAGGTAACTTGTTGGAATAGAAAATTCCAGTAAATTCCGATGCAATATTATATATACTGGAGGATTGCAAAACAATGTTCCTAACATTCGTAGGAATCGTTTGAGTGTGTCGACACTCACTGGCTACAGTAGTTGAGCTCTTCTGTTAAATTTCCCGTGTTAGTCTAGGATTTGATTCATCTCCGATATCAACAGCTATTGATTATGCACAATAGAAGATTATTGTATTATAATTGATCGAAAACAAACAAACATTCCGAAATGAGCCCTGTAATCGATTCACTCACGTCCATATTCATCCCCGTAACATGTAAATCAAATATGTGTATTCTGTTTCAGCTTTCCAATCGATTTATGCCACACCTATGATGAAGAAGGAGACTTGTCTTCATTGATGGATGTACTATTGCGTAACATCCTCCACTGATGTCACTATCAAAAATAGCTATGAACAAAATCATCAAGCACCATATATAAGATACTGTCTAATTGTGATAATTAAGCAGTAATGGCGGTGATGGTTCACATACATGGATATTCCATCATGACAAAGTGATAAGCTGTAAAAAAAGAAGAAGCACGTTTCGTTTAAGATTCTCAATAACTTCTCTGGAATTGACATTTCTTGAACTTACTCAGGATACCGTCGTCTATGATATCACTTGTCGATGTGGCGGCCGCCTTCCTGATGTGCCTAATTTACAGGGCGCCATGCATGATTGCCAGTGCTTCAATCCCAGCGTTCAGCAAGGATATGTATATGATTACAAATTGTTCATGGAAACATAAAATATATCGTTTAAGAACGGATTCAATTAACATATTCAAAGAAACAGTAGGGGTTCCTTATATTCGGGTACTTTGAAATTTAGATATCCGTACGTGTAGTTATTATGCCTGAATTTACTGACAGAAATGACAGGCAAAGGCCACCCGTATAATAAACAGAGATCCCAACACAAAACAAACTCACACGGATGAGTATTATATTACCTTCTTCAATCTCGCATATATCACATGGATGATTATTGTTGATATAACCTTAATGTGAATTACTGGTTTAGTTTAGTAACATCTACGTCCATATAATCCTCTATTAATCAATGAGTTTTGAAGAAAACAAACGTTTTTTTCCTCAACTAAATCATACCGATCCTAGTAATCAATATATCATAGAAAAAATTCGTGAAATAATGATTTAGCATAAAACGTTTATATCTGAGATCCATAAGTGCTATTTTTATCCGTGTGTATTCTCTTTTCAACGCACCAGTACATACATTCGACACAGTTTTTATCGCTGACAGCTGGCGGTCGCACTCAAAAAAATCTCTATAGACCTTTCATTCATTGAGGATCAATGATACATGTGGCGGAGAAGTGCCTATTTAGGTTCATGATTACTTGAAAGTTCAGACGTTTTTGTATATTTCTTTGTGTTTTTACAGAATTTTGATTTATTAAAATATGCCATCTAAAAATCCGCCTCGGCCAACCGTACTGTTTTACCGACTCTCCTGAATATTTTGATACGTAAAAATTAACGTTATTGTAATAATGAACAGGAACGACATACATTTGTGCGGGGATTTTAACTTCAATCTTTTCAATTTTTACAGTGTTGGTAGAATTTTATTTGTACCTATTGTTTGGCTTCTTTGTCACTTAATCCACTCATACTTAACCTCAAATTACAAAATGCTGTTATGCAAATGTATTTGAAACACGAAAATATTTTTCGGTATTTTGACAACACAGTACAGCTTAACTCTTAATAGATTTAAACTAACAATACTACCTAACTTGCTTAATATCTCAAATTCGAAAATTCTAAAAAAATTATGGCCATCGTGACATTTTTGTTTACAGTCAATGGTGGTAACATATCCCAGCAGTTATATGAATAATAGAGCCGATCATCAAATTAATTTTTTAATTCGTTAAAAACACCCTCTCCATTATATTCATCGCAATGTAGCCAAACCTAACAAATTTACAGTTTTTTGCTCGAATCCAATGCTGGATTTTCAGGCTATTCCATCTGAGACACATAGTGAGGACCGTCAGGGTACATGTCTCTTCAAGGGGTAGTCTTGTAGGTGATTAATCGAATAATCAAGAGAACATTTTTGCTCGGATTGCATTTCTTGTTGTTTATTAAATGGGTGTTCATGTCAAACCCATCCATCATACCGTACCACCCGGTGAACAAATCACTATAAATGAGGACTTAGATAGATTGTTATAACAGAACAAAAAAGTTTATACAATATTGACATCCAATGGAACCGACAATATTTATGTCTTTCCGTCATCTTGGCAGGATGTTGTTTAGTTTGGGGACCTTCAGAAGCCTTCTTGAAATCCAGTACACAGCGGCACCTCCATGACGTGCTCTAGTCTGTGTAAACCAAACAGCACACAAACTTGTTTCTGTGTATTCCAAAAATGGCAAACTCTGCTAACTTCGAACGTGGCATCACTGAGAATCGCTTCCTACACAAAAATATGAACAACATTTGCTATTCACGTATTTGTGACATCAATTTAACCGTGTGCAATCTTTTCTCATTCACAAGCTTCTTCATTTATGGTCTGTGAGATTATTATCTCAGACCTTAATTAGAAACCAAATTTGCTCATGATAATTGCCTAGGGTTATCGGTATACCTGATCCAGATGTACCGATCCATTGTCCTACACATCAATCCATGTCTCGGTTCACATTGATCTACACACGAAAAAAGTTTTGTCTTTTAAATTACACATCCTCAAAAAACAGTTGTTTGAAATAAGTAATTTCAAAAGATTAAAATAGCTGATATCATACCTCCTCTTACCTACTGATATCATACCTCCGCTTACCTACTGATATCATACCTCCTTTACCTACTGATATCATATCTCCGCTTACCTAGTGCACTAGTGAAACCCATTCTATCCTGTATTTCATATCCAGTCACGTTCTATCGAACCTTACTGTAATGTCCTGTAAATGGTGCCCGAAAATCTTGTAAGATAACTAGCAACCTGGAACGCGGGAATGTGCGAAACTTATCTAGTCATATTTGACCGGGCAAATTTAGTCATTCTTAGCTTGGAAAATATTCTGTGATGTTGATATAACAGCTGTTAATTCTAACATATATTTTATTTCCAAATGTTGACCTTAACCCTTAATAGATACAGCTATAAGGCCGAAAGTGTAGCGGGATGGCCGACTGCAAGGCGAACCTTACTCTCCTCTCAAACACTCACACTCAAACAAACTTAGCCCTGTGGCTCAAAAGAGTCAAGCTAGGACCCGCGCAACGCACACTTCGGGTCAGGAGTGAGTTCCGAGATCAGAGTCCCCAGCAGGGTCCGACAGCTTGTAGTGGTTCACTCCTGCTGCGTCATATAGTAGCCAGCCCCTCCCCCGCCCACTTCGATCCCGTATTTGGACGAGATACCAAGGGCGAGAAAGCACATCAGGGCTGCTTCAAAACTCATCCATTCACAACTATTCTATTTCACGCCTATTAATTGCACTCCCTCTCTCTCTCTATCTACCTCCCACTTATGTCTGTCATTCCTAACTCCGCTTCACGAAATCCATCCATACAAACTTCGGTTTATCTCAAGAACTTGTGCACTCACCCGCGAGTTCATCACTCCTTCCTAAATCATTTAGCTCCTTCAGAATTAAAATGCGAACTAAAGCGTGAATGCTTTTGGTGTGAAGCGAGTGATCTTTGCGCTGAAGTGATGATGTTATTCAACACAAAGATGAACGTATAATGGGCATGTTTGCATCATTTGAACGACAACAAGTTATGCTATGATACTTATCTCATAACCAATACTTACTCGGCATACAAATGATATAACCTTTCTGATCATCACCTAAGTAATGCTGAGGTATATCAGAGTTATTTTCATTAATGACTAAAAATTGTCAAATCAGAACCTCAGAAAATAGTGTGATGATGCCCATCCATATTCAGGAATCCAACTGCAGCCATCCACTTCAATTTTTTTACATTCTTCTATTGCCTTTTATTCCTTCATCTAATATTTAATTCGATAAACGCTGATTTCATTTTTTTTTGTGTCGCTTTTGAACTTCAAAGTTAACGAGTTTTTTTTTACAAGATGTACTCCCCGGCAATATTATTTTAAAGAAGGAAGATAACATTCTTCATTCACTTGTAATCAGTCTACACACAGAAAACCTAGATTTGCTTTTGAGGAACTGGTTTAAAAACGCACTTTCAACCAAACAATATAGATCAGCAGTGAAATCAAAGGATACAATAGACAATCTTTATGTAAGCAAGCTCTTCAAAACATCTGAGAGTGTGTGAAAGATGCATTTGACCCAAGCATCATAAAAGGAGATTCCACTCAAGGTCTGCTGATAAATTATGTGATTGAAATGGGAGTGAAATTCGAAAAAAAGATTAAAGCATTTCAGTGTATTTACTTTTTCGTATGCTCCTCTGTATTGCGTGCCTCTTTAACAGGCCCGTCTGATGTCGTGAAGATTCAGTGATGAGAGAGAAATGTAAGTGGTGCCTTAGTTGTGCAGGCAGGAAGCGAGGGAAATGTTCATCGTCTTCGAATTTGTTATTAAAAATAATTAAATTGTTAAGGAGGCCCTGCAATTGTGCACGGGACAATCAGGATTGTGAGATTTCGTCATCCTAGACCGCCTTCTCAATCCGATCATCCCCCAATAAGTCAAATTTTCACGATGGGCTCCAAATTAAGAGAGCTCAAAATAGCTTAGCAAAATAATCTAGAAAAAGGAATCAAACTTTCGTTTTTGTTGCATTGCTTTGAGCCTTTCAGATACAGAGTACTTTGAGGCCTTTCAAATGCATGGGTTCTTCATCGAAACGGGATTATAGTTTCCTATAAGGAAAACGGATGTAATTTCTTTGAAAATCTTACATGCTTTGTTCTTTGTGATCTAAATTTTGGACAGTTTTATGTTTCTTTTTTCAACTCATCTGTCTTAAAAAAAATATTGCACTAGCAGTTTCATAGCGAACGATGGTTAAATCAGTATAGCAAAAAGAATTCGTATCGTTTTATTCATAATTCGCTAAAAATTGTCTGAAAAGAAGGACAACAGAGAAGAAGAATTCATGAACAACTATTCAGAAAATTCTACATTTGTATTTTTTCGATGAGTAAAAAGAACGCGCATACATTTCCGAATTTATTGAATAATTGATAAAATTTGGCCTGTTCATTGGAAGTGACTCATTTTCAAATTTTCTCCCGACTCTCTCCTCCTTGATGGTGTAAACACCGATAAATGGTAAGCAACACATCTATAGTAAATGCCCAGTTTTTAACCACTTCATCGATCCATCAGTTGATTTGTTTTACACTTAATATAACCTAACGGATTTTTTCTATTGCATTGTAAGCGGTGCAATTTCGTATTATGCGTTGAATTGTACATAACTTCTCACAATATTCTACAATGACATCAATGGCAATATATCAATCGAATCAAATATTGTTTACAATTACTATCCATTGATGAAGGAACATTATATTAAGTCTCTGACACGAATCCTTGTTTTAATATTCAGTTTTAACATGATAACTATAATATACAATATTTCAAATACGGATTTTTGAACAGCTACCACAGCTTGCAGGAATCATTATATTCATAAATCGTTCATAAATAAACGCTAAAAAATTTAAATTTATACATACAGAGGATCATTTAGTAGTCAACATTGTAAACGCTCTATACAACTTTCCCAATGATTATTTTAACTGAAATGATATAATATATTGAAAAATAGTGGTCATTACTTGCTATATCGCATCAAACGAGAAAAACATCGTATATGACAATTGATTTCATCTCTCTCCAAAACCATTAGTCGACTGGGCTGAGAGTCCGGGCTATGAGCGGGCCAAGGCTGTTTTATTCGTAGGCCGCTGACGTGTTCAGGGAATTTGAACGGCAAGCAGTCATCCGCCCTAACAGCTTGCCACAATATTATTGTGACCTGCTGTTAGTGCAGAGTGACTTCTATCCACAGGATGGTGTTTTGTGCGTTGCTCCATCGAATGTCTCTAATTTTATCGGACATCATTTCGGAGCAGTAATCAGCCGTCAAACGAACCAGCCAGCGTCTGCTCCTAGCCCCTCATAGCCCCAACCTTTGGGAAGAAATGGAATCCATCGACCACACAAATCCACGAACATTTGATTATCCGTAGAAACTGCTAGGCAAAGCCACGGCAGAAATATATGCCATGAGAATAAGTCCCATTCCAAATCTATAAATTATTTTATGCTACATGAATCATACGAAGATTTAAATTCCAATATTTTTCCATCGATTCTGTAATTTTAATATAGAAAGTTCATATGATCCCTACAAACACTCCTTAGTTACAGGTCCAGAAGTGTACCATGTTTCTCATGTTGACAGGTTTATGGTCATACAACCTTTTCCTTCTGAGCTAAAGTTTGACTGGAAGTAGCCAGTCTCGTGAGCGGAGAGTGCCCAGTCTTCCCGCCCTCAAGCACAGGTGAGTTTAAAAAAACGAACAAGAACAATTTGACTCACCTAAGGCCGGAAACCGCAACTGCATGGGCTCCATCCCCTCACGGGCACTGGGGATATCATGTCTCTTTTTTCTACAAGTAAATTACTTATGTTATGACAAATAGTCAGTGACGTCTCAAGTGATTACATTTTGGCAGTATTCGCAACACAAAAAAACGTCGCTGGCTTGAGTGCGATTCTGTAAGGACCGCTTTTCTGTTTAGACTTGAAGCTTCCAACGTGTTTGCAAATTTTATCGCGCATGCATGGGGCTGTAACGACCAGCCTAATACAATTTTCCTGACGAGATGCGCTGTAAACTTTGCGTAATATTATACAAGTTTCGAAACCTTGTAAACTCAGCTGCTTTCTTGTGCATATCCAATGACTTTACGAGCAGCCGAAAGTAAATCAGGTTATTACCTTTGTTTCGGCGAATGAAGAATAGAGCAACGGAGAGGATAAACTTCCTTCATTTAGTTCCAGTACCAAATCTGTATTGTTTGCACGATAGAGCGACCAGTGATCCCTGACCGCAGCGGAGGATGACGCCTGAGATAAACTTGGATAAAAGTTTGGATAAACTTCTTCAGCACATGAACAGCCCGGGGACTTGGAATATCTTATAATGTGGGTGTGGAGCGTGTGATGAGTTTTCGATTTCTGAATAAAATAACAAAAATATAACTATGGTATGTAAAGTTGATTTATTAAAAATTACCATTTTGTATACAGAAAGGGTGAACTATTTGATGTTCTTAGATAAAAGTTTGAATTGATGAAATGTTCATGTGTACCTAACTTTGTTTCCTGTCATTCCCTAATAATAATATACTTCGAGACATAAATACCCTGTCGGGATGACAGCCGACTTTATTTCTATCCATCGGTAATCATTCCAAAATCGTTCACGCCGTGGAATCATTTATCACCTAGGTTTTAATAAATGTATTAAAAAAAAAAAACTCTCATGAAGTTACGTTACGTTAATAAGCGACATAATAAACAGAAGTATTGACAAAAAACTTCAGTAATCAACATTATTTGAGATACTTGCCCCCATCTTCCATTCATCTGAGAAACAGGATTTGGCGACGGATTTTTGCCAATGGGCGTAAAGACGCTGTGAACTGTGTTGTTTGGACTATGGTGGCCATAAAAGTTTCAATATTAATATGGTCGGGCGGTCATCAATTTCACTGTTCATTTTGTAATTAGGTTTTGTGTTGTCTGTTCATTTCGCTTCTGAAAACATGGTTCTCTGTTGATCTCATAAGAAGTCTCTGAAAATTCGAAGTTCTGTACTGATATAATATATTTGTTCAAAGAATTAATTCACTATCACCGTGATTTCATCGAAGTCACAACAATTGATTATAAAAACGGTCACAAATTTCATTAACCCTTGGTCCACACACTGCTTGGACCGAGGGTGACTTCAACAAGCGTAGTTTCCACGTCGTCGGTTTATATGATACAATGCTTACTGGGCTGATGTAGTCAAACATACTTGGTACCTCGGTTAGTGGTGAGACTCTGACCTTCCTCGGCAAATGAAATCTGAGCTTTCTCGGTTAGTGTGATACCGACTGATAACTGAAGTTTGACCAATCTCGGCTAGTGACGTCATTAATACCTCTATTGCAGTAGTCCAGACTGCCTTGGCTGGTGTAGGAACGAACGGACTCTCAGTAAGTGTAGTGTGAACTACCTCTGCCAGGCCAGTGTAAGACTGAACTCCTACTCTCCACTGGTGCAAGCTTCGTCAGGCGATGGTACTCCCGGCCTTTCTTCAGTCACGTCCAACAGATGATGGCTGGCAGGGTCGCTATCCCTGGCGCTAAATTCTTTTATTGCTAACGTCAGATCAGCCCCTTTCATCTCCGCCAACTGCCTAATCAGCCATTTTTTAACAGCGAACATTCATTGCGTTCCTCAGTCACACCAGCCACTGTCATATCTGCAAGTGACATTCTGCCTAAACTCTGTTTCAGCCTACGTTAGAATCAGCCACGAGGCGTACCATTTTACCGGTTATCACTTTAATGAAACTTTTCCTACCCAACCTAACCTAACCTAGGGTACGTGTTTCTAACCCGCGGGGCAAAGGTACGTATTTCTAACCTGCGGGGCAAACAAAAGTATTTCTCTTGGGTACGTAATGCCGTTTTTAAACGTTTTTTTTATTGAAGTCTCATTAAAGTGATAACCAGTAGGTTGGTATGCCTGTTTAGGTGTAGAGACAGTGGCAGATATGACAGTGGCAGAGTTTGAAGTGGTGGAAAATGCATGTGGGCTGCACGTCGCTTAGGTCGAAAGCACGTGTGCTGAAAGATTTTTAGCGGTTATGACAGTGTTCGGCCATGACAGTGAGGTGAAGTGAAGTGGCGATAGTACGCGTGTGCGGAAATAATTTTAGCGCGAAAGCTGGGCTCCCGGCTGGCATCGCCGGAAAGAGCCTAACTGCTCAGCCAATTCTGTGAATCATTTTATGGATTATATCAAAACATGTAGCCCTGCAGCCGGGGCGTAGAATCTTGCTACCGTAACCACTGCGTTTCGTTGAAGGCGACTAAAAGGGCACCCCGTTCCGTAGCCGAGAGTAGGATCGTGCTATCGTAACCCCTGCGAAGGGGCTTGAAATCCCGTTTTCTGTAAAGCCCTTCATTGAAGACGGCAAGACGAGTGTGGGGAGGAGAGGCCTACGCCTCTTCGAACTGTATTGTTAGGGTCGCTGAATGTTCGTGGCTGTAGTACAAATGAAGTAAAGAAGAGAGAGATTGGCGAGATGTTTATGCGGAGGAAATTTGATGTGTTGGCGCTGAGTGATAAAGTTGAGAGGTAAGGGCGAATGTGAGTTTGGTGTGGTAATTGGAAGAAAGTCGTGGAGGAAGGCTGGGCACGAGAAGGTGTGGTGTTGATGTTAAGTGATCGGTTAGCTAGTATCGTTACCGAGTGGAAAGAGGTTTCCGCAAGATTGATGTGGGTGAAAGTTAAGATGGGTATTTGTGAGTGCATACGGTCCGGGTAGCGATAGGAGTGAAGAGGAGAGGGAGCAATTTTGAACTGACTTGAGTGAGTGCATCGTGAGTTTTGGAGGTCAATTCAATGTGGTTGTACAGGAGGACCTTAATGCGAAAGTTAGAGATGTTGTGGTGGAGAATATGATATGAAGGTATAGTGTTCCCGATAGGAATGACAGTGGAGAAAACCTGATAGGTCTGTGTATGGAGCAGGAGTTGGTGGTCGGGAACAGTTTGCTCAAGAAGTGAGATATCCACAAGTACACGTGGGTAAGAATGGCCCATGGTTCAATAGTGAAGAGAGCGTTGATGGATTTTTGTGCTGATTCCGAAGAAAGTGGTGGGTAGGCTGTTGGATGTGTGGGTGTTGAGAATGGAGGGTGGAGGAGTGTCAGACCACCTGCTGGGAGAAGGTAGAGGGAAGAGAGGTAGTGAAAGTGAGTGAACTGAGGAGTTCCAGCCTGCTGATGAGTTCCAGCAGGCGTTGAGGGAGGAATATGACAACGTGAAAGGACAGGCCCTGACAGCTGTGGAAGAAAATGATAGAAGATAAGAGATGCGTTGGTGAGATGTGCGAAGAATATGTGTGGTGCGCGCCGTGTGGGCTGGTGTAGAAGGAAGGGTTGCGAGTGGTGGAACGAGGAGGTCAAACTGGCAGTGGCACGGAAAATAGGAGCAGTTGAGGAGCGGTTGCAGGTGAAGTCAAAGGTGGCCTAGGAACGAAGTGAAGCGATTGGTGAAGAGAGCTAAAACGGACGCTGATGCCAGGTGGGGCAGACGGTTGTGCCAAAATATCGAGGTGAACAAAAGATGTTCTTGAAAGAGGTGACAAGATAAGAAAAGTAAAGACCGGAAATGAGGAGGTGGTGAAAGATGAATACGGCCAGTTGCTGTTGAAAAGTGGTGATGTACGGAAGAGGTGGGCCAAGTATTTTGATGAGTTGTTGAATGTAGAGGATGACAGAGAGGCTGACATTGTTGCTGTTGGTGGTGGTGCTCGGATGCCAGTTTTGAGAGAAAGACTTGTGACGGACATTACCAGGGAAGAGGTACAGGAGGCGGTGGAGATGATGAAATCAGAGAAAGCCCCTGGTTTGAAAGGTGTTGCGACCGAGGGCCTGGAGAAGGGTGGGACAACGATTGTCGAATGGTCGGTGAGGCTACAGAACTTGTGTTTTGTGACGGCCGTGGTACCGATTGCGTGACACAGTTCTTGCATTGTTCCGCAGTATAAGAGCAAAGTAGATAAAAATGAATGCTGCAGTTTGAGAGGTATCAGTCTGGCATGTGTGGTTGGTAAGTCGTACGGCAAAGTGCTGATCAAAAGGATTAGGGACTGTACGAACTACGCAAATGGAAAGAAATAGTGTGGCTTTAGGAGTGGTAGAGGGTGTGCCGATCAGATTTTTGCAGTGAGACAGGTCTGTGAGAAGTACCTTACAGAGGGAAAAGATGTGTTCTGGGCCTCTATGGATCTGGAAAAGGCATACGACAGGATTGACAGAGAAGCGTTGTGGAGGGTGTCGCGTTTGTATAGAGTGGGCGGACATTTGTTGAAAGTGGTGCATGGTTTCCATGTTTGCAGCCGATCATGTGTCAGAATGGGAAGCGAGGTGAGTGATTGGTTCACAGTGAAAGTGTGACAGAGACAAGGCTGCGTGATGTCTCCATGACTGTTCAAATTCTATATGGATGGAGTGGTCAGGGAGGTGAACGCGAGTGTGCTGGGTTGTGGCTTGGAGCTGTTGGAAGCAAATGGGCAGAGTTGGCACTTGAGCCAGTTGCTATTTGTGGATGATACGGCGCTGGTGGCGGATTCAGAGGAAACGCTAAGTAGGCTAGTGTCCGAGTTTGGTAGAGTGTGTGAGAGGAGGAATCTCCAAGTGATTGTGGGTAAAAGTAAAGTAATGAGATGCTCAAGGACTGTGGATGCGAGCAAAATTAGTGTCCACCTAAATGGAGAGCTGTTGGAGGGAGTTCAGTGGTTTAAGTATCAGGGCTCACACGTAGAAGTGAGCGAACTAGTGGAAACTGAAGTGAAGGCGCGAGTGAAGGAGGGGTATAAAGTGTTGGGTGCACTGAAAAGTGCTATGAGCTGTAGGAAGCAAATGAGGGGATGGAAGCAAAGAGAGGGTTGTATGAGGGTGTTGTTGTCCCAACTGCGCTCTACAGAGCTGAGACTTGAGGGGGTAAGAGCAGAGGAAAGAAGAAGGTGGAATGTTTCGAGATGAATTGTTTCAAGAGCATAGCTGGAGTTAAGCTGAGAGACCGAATCACCAACATCGTGGTTTGAATCCGAACGGGGATGGAGTAGAAGTTGCAGGACAGAGTGGATTCGCGTGTTCTGAGATGGTTCGGGCACATGGTGAGGATGGATGAAGGGAGATTGGTAAAAGGGCGATGAAGGCGGAGGCGAAAGGTCGCAGGCCTAGAGGTAGACCGAAGTTTGGGTGGATGGATGGTGTAAAACAGGCGTTGGAAAGTAGAGACTTGAAGTGGAATTTTCAAGAGAGCGTGCAAAGAACAGGCATGAGTGGAGAATGGTTGCGAAAGGTTGATTTTTGACACTGCTCTGATGGGCTTTTCCGCCCTTGGCATCACTTCGTCGGGATGGTCGTAAGTGGAAGGGGCCTTGCATGCGCGATGCGGCGGGGACGAGTGAG
>SDVV010019618.1:0-13489 GCA_016164225.1 Gammarus roeselii | reverse complement strand
GCTACATCAATAGCCCAGCACTCAGTGACGTCACCAACATCCTTGATAAACGCCTCTTTGCGGCTAAAAAGAACATATGCCCACCCTTTTCTCTACGCGTGGATAACTTACTGACCTCGCTGAACATCAGACGCAAAGCAATCAAGCCTTCATTCTCCTATCGAATTCGTCAAATCAACACACCAACGTGGATGATCAGCCCACCACTGGTCAACCTAGATCTGCAGACGTACCCCAAAGCAACAACCCTAACCAACACATACCGCCGATAATTCTCACGACTACTCTATGAACAGTACCCTGAGCACCGCCGTATATACACTGACGGCTCGATAACACCGGACGGACTGGGAGCCGCCGCCATAGGCGAGGGGACCTTTCGTTCGGCCACCCTACCCCACGAGGCCTCAATATTTTCTGCAGAGCTACACGCACTCTAACTGGCCATCTCAATTGCAAAAAGCGACCGCCACCCTAAAACTGTTATATTTTCATATAGTCTAAGCGTTATCACCCAGCTGAAAACTCTGCACTTTGATCACCATGCCCTTAGAAAAATGCAACGCAACCTATTCGCAATGTCTGCGGCGAGCCAGGCGGTCGAGTTCTGCTGGATCCCTGTACACGCAGGAATAAGAGGAAACGAACGCGCAGATTTCTTCGCTAAACGGATGTCTACCCAGCAGGAACAATTCATCTCTTTACATTACCGAGACTGGTTCCCAGTCATCAACTCACGCATAACAACACTATGGAACGACACTTGGCAACAAAGTGGACAAAAGATGCTTGCAGTCAAACCATCCGTGGGAGAGTGGGACACCAGGTTTTCTAATAGGAGAGACCAAGTGTTCATCAACCGTCCATGCACGGGACACACGTGGATAACCCACAACCACTTAATGGACGTAGACATGGGACCGAACGCACCACCATGCCCCTGTTGCCACCAAATGGCAGTAAGCGAAAAGCACCTGCTAGTAGATTGCGATGCACTCGCAGCAGCCCGACGAGCCTTCTTGAGCCCCCCGTGCAACATACAACGCCTGCTCACAGAAACGGAACACCGGAAAAAACTAATCGCTTTTGGAAAACACACAGGCCTCTACGAGGTAGTGTAAAGGTAGCGAGGTTTGAATCGTCTCCGATCCCGAACTCTCTGCCATCCCTGCGCACTAATTGAAAATTTTCATGACTTCGTGCACAAAGCTGCGCAGAATCACCGGACCGTCGTGATAGAGAAGAAGCCCTCAGTGACTACACGTTGGAGCTCCGGCGGAGAACGGAGAGAGCTGCTACCACTCCTCTACACAAGACCAACTGCGACTGCAAGCTACCTGCTCTTCATATTTTTTTTTAATTCAACTCTCTAGATATCAGTTATTTAGTAAGATTTGTATGAACTAGGCCTACTCTGTACCCGCGCTAGAATTACTCTTTGAAACATGTGTAAATTAATTTGTTATAGGCTTAGTATAACTAGGCCTACTCTGTACCTGTGTTAGAGTTACTCCTTTATAATTGTTAAATTTATATTCACGTTAAACTTTCTTTGTAGCCGCATCAAATTTGCTTGGTGCCTATGTTAAATTTATTGTGTTGTTATTTAGATACTTTTTCAGAACAACTCCAACTACGTTTAAACCTGCTGTGACTGCGTTTAAACTGCTCTTAAACTCTTAATCTACGCGTTACCTAATTCACAACTCTTCGACCGCCCTACGGGGGAGTCTGCATTAACTTCGCGTTGGGACTCCGGTGGGACATGAAAGCAAATAATAAATAATAATCGGACTATACCTCTACTTATTTTTTCCCAATACTGTACCCATGTGACCTCATTAGCTGATGAATCAGATGTAAGATATGTCTGAAGTATTATACGTGACGAGAATAGGTCTAGAAATTTGTTATAGATTTGAATGGTATCGTAGAAAAAATGGCGTTATTCTCATGATCTCAGAGTTAAATGTCAGATATTTTGGTGGAATGTATGTTTGAGAGGTGCATCTTTATGGATTTTTTCGGTATTTGATCCCTGCAAACGTATACTGTATCATTTAGAAGACTACTTACTGAATGGTGGGGGTACTAGACCATTTATGGGTTGGCTACCCTTCACCTAAGAAGATATATTTACCTACGATAGCTTAGGGTGCTGTGTACAACTTCTATTAGCCTAATATCTATCACATTTTCAACGTGGGGCAAGAGGCGTTTTAGTGCATTTCAATGCTAGTTCAATCAGGTTGAATTTAGGATATTGCAAACAAAGATTTATTAAATACATTATTTTTATTGAAAATGGATTTTGACACGTGTGTATACGTAAATATACATGGGATATCATTTTACGAAAATATATCATTTTCACACCGAAAATTCGACGTGAGCATCTTGACGAAACCTAAATAATGACTTCGACCTTGCTCTCTTGTGTTATCTTGATCCTTGGTACCAGTGACAGTCTGTGGCTTCTTTATCAATGACTTATATTTATTCCTCACCTGAAGCTGTAAACTCGTCTTATCAGTGTAGGATTTATCATCTGGGTGTGTTTTTTTTCTCGGATCTATTGGTGTTCGAGCGAGCTTTTCAAGCATGCTGATTTTAATCACTATTACATGTTGGTGACGTCAAATCGTTTCAGATTTTCTCCTCGCTTTTATCAACATTTCCATTCATTATATACCCAATTCTCCTAGCACTCAAACATTCGTGACTGCATTCTCTCTTCTCATGCTTCATTACCAACATATTTGAAATAAAATCGGATACATTTGATTTGTTATGCAATTTAACACTTTTACATGCCACCCTTTCATTACCTTATTTTGATAATTCGGTTTCCTTCAAAGTTTGTAGATTTTTCTTCACATGGCATATCCTCGATATCACTGTCAATGACATCCATTCCACTGAAAGTATCCCACGTTTACCCTTATTTTCATTATTTTCAATTTCGGTTATGGCTCGGGTCTTTCTCCCACCATATCGATTTAGTCATTTTCAAACAATCTTCATACATTCTTAGCTTGAGTGTTAGTGTTACCATACTTTCTTTTACACTCGCGCCATTTTGAGCACCGTCTTTCTCATTAGATTGGAATCCCAAGTACGGATTATTATGTTCTATCAACGCACCCATAGCATCCTTTGAGGTCATATTTCCTCGTTCATTTTTAAGATAATCATATTCAAGATAATGGTGTCCATTCAGATGACGCCAAAACCCGAATGTGGAGTCAGATTTGCTTAATTTTATCTCCACACAGCAAATAACACATACCCGTCTTTTCATTCCTGTTGAAATATTTCCATATCGTACTGGGCCGCATCTTTCTTCCCCGAAAGCATATCGCCATCTGAAGCGTACAGATATTAGTCCAATTTACACATACAGGATCGTTAGCGTCACTGCGTTGGCTTATGTATGCAGCATTCACTCATTTTATGCATAAGGGTTGCCACACACTGCCGGATGCAATAATTCACTCCCAACCTAACCTTTCCCATAGCACAACATCCCTTGCTGTTGATACACGATATTTCATATGCATCAGCTTCATTCTACCCGATCCTAACCTATCTTATGTACGGTATTCAGTCATTGGTTTATACAAGGCACGATACATTTCTCCACTTGTCTCTACATTTGATCTATCCTTTGCAGTTTTGACACCTAATTATTTCTACTTCGCAATCAATTTCGACTCTTATATATTACCAGAGAGGTCAGATGTTCTCAATCTTAGATGGATTATATGTTCCATCTTACAAACGGCCTCTTCATTTCATACTCGGTCTAACACATGTTTCTTCATTATCTCCTGACACTTAGTCCTTTGACGATTTGCTTAGTTGATCAGTTTTTTTCATTCCAATAATTTTTTCAAACTTCTCGATGACAACGTTTCAAATGTCTCCACACGTTACTCGTCGATTTATATTTATTCAATTTTATTTCTTCCTGGCACAGCTTTCAAGCCCCCGTCACCCCATTTCTTTCGAATAATCGAGGACTCAAGCCATATCCCATCCTCCCACAACAGAATCTCCATATTGACTGAAAATTTTCTCATCGGACTCTGATATTTATCTCATCATTCTGTCACACATATTCGGCATTTACCCCAGGTAGGTTTATGGGTAGCGTTGCATCCCTTGAAATATATTCTCCTTCCGTATTCAACAATTTCTTTGTTTCCTTCGCCCAACGCAACGTATGCAATTTCATCGCTTAACCTTTGAGTCATAGGATATTATAAACAATTGATTTAGGATTTACACACTTTTATTAGTATCATTTACAGATCTTGCTGTCATCACCATCAATGACTTCCAACTCTTTTCTTCGATCACAGCATGGCTCGTACAGCCACCCATATCCTGCATCACGATGTTTAAGTTTCCTCTAAAAATCTATCATATAATCCACTATATCTTTGTTGCGAATACCAAAGGCTGTTCCGTGCCCTTGTGTCCACAACGTTAGTTATTCTTCTTCTTGAACTTTAATTATTCGAATCTTCTCATTCAATGTCATTCTGTTTTTCATCAATGAGGAATTCTTGCATACGTTTCAGGTTTTCTTTGGTTCTTAGGAAAAAACCGTTCCCCAACACTTCAGCTTTAGTACAATCATGATGATTTTCCACTCTGATCATATCAATTTATAGAGTTGACTTCTTATTTTCCTTGAAGTTTGTGACATACGACTGAAATCCGTCGATGTCAGTTACCCAGAGTCTACTTCCTTTTTCCTTCATCCATATATGATTGTTATCTCCCACTCTTTTGATTCTTGTCTTACCCATTCTGAGATATCTGATATCTTCATCACTTGTCAATATATCCTCGATCCGACTCATCATCTTCGGAGATTTCTTCTTCCAGAACACGTAAACTAATTTTTGTCACTTGAACATCCATTCTATCTATTCGAGGATGATCCGTCCGTATCCGCTTATCGTCCACGTAACACTGACTCCAATCACGTCTATAACTTGCTATTATAATGCGTCTGCAAATCTTTAAGCCCATCATCACTCGTTTCGGCGATCAATTACGTATGTATGTATGTCTTTAGTCCTGTATACGTATGTACATGTCAAAAACCTAACCTAACTTATGTACGGTGTTTAGTCTTTGATACATACAATCCATAACAAATTAGGTCCACTTGACTCAACATTTTTGATCTAACCTTTGCAGTTTTGATACACACTTCTAATTTTGATCTACCAAATTTTTCACGCCAATTCGATGTTGCCTCCTACTTACACGTTATATGCAAATTCATTGCTTAACCTTTGAGTCTTAGGATGTTATAAACATTTGATTAGGGATTGGCATGGTTTATTATTGCATCATTAGTATTGATAACATATTTTGCTGACATCATCAATGACTTCTATCTATTTTTTCGATTACAGCATGGTTCGTATAGTCACCCAGTCTTGCTGGATGTATCGATATTTCTGCATTTTTGTATCAACATGGTGCGAACATACAACCGTAACAATCATCACTATGCATCAGTCTCCTCTCAAATTCCTTCAGTTAGTCCACCATATCTTTGATACGAATTAGGAAACCTATTCCATCCCCATGTCTCCATAAATGTAGATCCCCGCATTTCCATAAATGTCCTTTTTCTATGCGAACTCTAATTATTCGAATCTTATCCAATTCAATATACCTCCAATCTTTATCCGAAAGAAATTCCATCATATACTCCAGATTTTCTTCACTCCCTAGATAGAATTTATTTTCCACTAACCCAACTTTCTTACATGCGTGGAAGTTTTCTGCTCGGGACACATAAATTTCAAGATATACCTTCTTATTTTCTTTGAACTCTGTTACATGCGACTGAAATGTTTCGAAATCAGTCACCCAAATCTTGTTTTCTTCATTCTCCTACCATTTATGGATATAAGTTCCCGCTCTTGCGATTCTTGTTCTCCGCATTTGTAGATAATGAATATTTTCATTACTTGTCAAAATATCCTCGAACCAAGCTAAATCATCTTCGGAGATGTTTTCATCCAACACTCGTTAACGAATTTTTGAGATGTAAACATCCATTTTTATCTATTTGAGGATGATCCGTACGTCTCCGCCGCTTGTTCTCCACGTAACACTCCATTCGCAGCCTGCAGATACCTTTTATAACTTGATTACATGTTTCATCCTGCAAAACATTTCGCCAATCAGCGCTCACTGTCGTCAACATGTATGTACGTATGTACGTCTATAGACCAGTATACGCTCGTGCACGTGTATATTTGAGCGTATGTACGTGTACATGTATTGAAAAAATATATAAATATTTATTACAAAATTAAAAATTCAATACGATTTAAATTTAAAAGATAAATTGAATAAAATTAAAAGAAAAATACATGTCAAAACTACTATCGCCCCCGTGGCGCAATTGGTTAGCGCGTTCGGCTGTTAGTCGAAAGGTTGGTGGTTCGAGCCCACCCGGGGGGCGATAATAGTTTTGACGTGTTATTTTTTTTATTGAAATTTTATTTAATTTTTTTTTCTCATTTAAATTGTATTGAATTTTAAATTTTGTTGAAAATATTTCTATTTTTTCAATACATGTACACGTACATACGCTCAAATATACACGTGCACGAACGTATACAGGTCTATAGACGTACATACGTACATACATGTTGACGACGGTGAGCGCTGATAGGCGAAATTTTTTGCAGGATGAAACATGTAATCAAGTTATGAAAAGTATCTGCAGGCTGCGAATGGAGTCGGTGTTACGTGGAGAACAAGCGGCGGAGACGTACGGATCATCCTCAGATAGATAACAATGGATGTTTACATCTCATAAATTTGTTCGCGAGTGTTGGATGAAAACATCTCCGAAGATGATTTAGCTTGGTTCGAGGATATATTGACAAGTGATGATAATATTGATTATCTACAAATGCGGAGAACAAGAATCGCACGAGCGGGAACTTATATCCATATATGGAAGGAGAATGAAGAGAACAGGATTTGGGTGTATGATTTCGAAACATTTTAGTCGTATGTAACGAAGTTCAAAGAAAATAAGAAGGTATATCTAGAAATTTATATGTCCCGAGCAGAAAACTTCCACACATGTAAGGAAGTTGGGTTAGTGGAAAATATATTCTATCTAGGGAGTGAAGAAAATCTGGAGTATATGATGGAATTTCTTTCGGATAAAGATTGAAGGTATATTGAATTTAAAGATTCGAATAATTAGAGTTCGCATAGAAAAAGGACATTTATGGAAATGCGGGGATCTACATTTATGGAGACATAGGGATGGAATAGGTTTCCTAATTCGTATCAGAGATATGGTGGACTAACTGAAGGAATTTGAGAGGAGACTGATGCATAGTGATGATTGTTACGGTTGTATGTTCGCACTATGTTGATACAAAAATTCAGAAATATCGATACATCCAGCAAGACTGGGTGACTATACGAACCATGCTGTAATCGAAAAAATAGATAGAGGGCATTGATGATGTCAGCAAAATCTGTTATCAATACTAATAATGCACTAATAAACCATGTCAATCCCAAATCAAATGTTTATAATGTCCTAAGACTGAAAGGTTAAGCAATGAATTTGCATATAACGTGTAAGTAGGAGGCAACATTGAATTGTCGTGAAAAATTTGGTAGATCAAAATTGGAAGTTTGTATCAAAACTGCAAAGGTTAGATCAAAAATTTTGCGTCAAGTGGACCTAATTTGTTATGGATTGTATATATCAAAGACAGAACACCGTACATAAGTTAGGTTAGGTTTTTGACATGTACATACGTATACAGGACTGAATACATACATACATACGTAATTGATCGCCGAAACGAGTGATGATAGGCTTTGAGATTTGCAGACTCGTTATAATATCAAGTTGTATGACGTGATTGGAGTCAGTGTTACGTGGACGATAAGCGGATACGGACGGATCATCCTCGAATAGATAGAATGGATGTTCAAGTGACAAAAATTAGTTTACGTGTTCTGGAAGAAGAAATCTCCGAAGATGATAAAAGTCGGATCGAGGATATATTGACAAGTGATGAAGATATCAGATATCTCAAAATGGGTAAAACAGGAATCAGAAGAGAGGGAGATTATATTCATATATGGATGAAGGAAAAAGGAAGTAGACTCTGGGTAACTGACATCGACGGATTTCAGTCGTATGAAACGAACTTCAAGGAAAATGAGAAATCAACTCTCGAAATTGATATGATCAGAGTGGAAAATTATCATGATTGTACTGAAGCTGAAGTGTTGGAACTGTTTTTTCTTGAACCAAAGAAAACCTGAAACGTATGCAAGAATTCCTCATTGATGAAAAACAAAATGACATTGAATTTGAGAAGATTCGAATAATTAAAGTTCAAGAAGAAGAATTACATTTGTGGACACAGGGGCACGGAACAGCCTTTGGTTTTCGCAACGAAGATAGAGTGGATTATATGATAGATTTTTAAAGGAAACCTAAACATCGTGATGCAGGATATGGGTGGCTGTACGAGCCATGCTGTGATCGAAGAAAAGAGTTGGAAGTCATTGATGGTGATGACAGCAAGATCTGTGAATGATACTAATAAAAGTGTGTAAATCCTAAATCAATTGTTTATAATATTCTATAACTCAAAGGTTAAGCGATAAAATTGCATACATTGCGTTGGGCGAAGGTAACAGAGAAATTGTTGAATACGGAAGGAGAATATTTTTTAAGGGATTCAACGCTACCCATGAACCTACCTTGGGGTAAATGCTGTATATGTGTGACAGAATGATGAGATATACATCAGAGTCCGATGAGAAAATATTCAGTCAATATTGGGATTCTGTTGTGGAAGGATGGGATATAGCTTGAGTCCTCGATTATTCGAAAGAAATGGGGTGACGAAGGCTTGTAAGCTGTGCCAGAAAGAAATAAAATTGAATAAACATTAATCTACGAGTAACGTGTGGAGACATTTGAAACTTTGTCATCGTGAGGAGTTTGAATAA
Organism: Gammarus roeselii; assembly: GCA_016164225.1. NCBI lineage: Eukaryota > Metazoa > Arthropoda > Malacostraca > Amphipoda > Gammaridae > Gammarus > Gammarus roeselii. Next base: position 4,450 of record SDVV010019618.1, on the reverse strand, counting down.
ATTATTGGAATGAAACAAACTGATCAACTGTGCAAATCGTCAAAGGACTAAGTGTCAGGAGATAATGAAGAAACATGTGTTAGACCGAGTATGGAATGAAGAGGGCGTTTGTATGATGGGAACATATAATCCATCCAAGATTGCGAACATCTGACCTCTCTGGTAATATATGTCTAAATTGATTGCGAAGTAGAAATAATTAGGTGTCAAAACTGCAAAGGATAGATCAAATGTAGAGACAAGTGGAGAAATGTATCGTGCATGGTATAAAACAATGACTGAATACCGTACATACGATAGGTAAGGATCGGGTAGGATGAAGCTGATGCATATGTGATATCGTGTATCAACAGCAAGGGATGTTGTGTTATGGGAAAGGTTAGGTTGGGAGCGAATTATTGCATCCGGCAGTGTGTGGCAACCCTTTTGCATAAAATGTGTGTAAATGCTGCATACTTGAGCCAACGCAGTGACGCTCACGATCCTGTATGTGTAAATTGGACTAATATCTGTACACTTGTGATGGCGATATGCTTTCGGGGAAGAAAGATGCGGCCCAGTATGATATGGAAGTATTTTAACAGGAATGAAGAGACGGAGGTATGTGTTATTTGCAGTGCGGAGATAAAATTAAGCAAATCAGACTCCACATTCGGGTTTTGGCATCATCTGAAAGGACACTTATCTTGAATATGCTTATCTTAAAAATGAACGAGGAAAAATGACCTCGAAGGATGCTATGGGTGCGTTGATAGAACATAATAATCCGTACTTGGGATTCCAATCTAATGAGAACGACGGTGCTATAAAATGGCGCGAGCGTAAAAGAAAGTATGGTACCACTAACACTCAAGCTAACAATGTGTGAAGATTGGGTGAAAATGACCAAATCGATATGGTGGGAGAAAGACCCGAGCCATAACCGAGATTGTAAATAATGAAAATAAGGGTAAACGTGGGATACTTTCAGTGGAAGGGATATCAGTGACAGTGATATCGAGGATATGCCATGTGAAGAAAAATCTACAAACGTTGAAGGAAACCGATTTATCAAAATGGGGTAGTGAAAGGGTGGCAAGTAAAAGTGTTAAACTGCATAATAAATCAAATTTATATCTGATTTTATTTCAAATATGTTGGTAACGAAGCACGAGAAAAGAGAATGCAGTCACGAATACTTGAGTGCTAGGAGAATTGGGTATATAATGAATGGAAATGTTGATAGAAGCAAGGAAAAAAATCTGAAACTATTTGATGTCACAAACATGTAATAGTGATTGAAATCAGCATCCTTGAAAAACTCGCTCGAACACCAATAGATCCGAGAAAAAACACACACCCAGATGATGAATCCTACACGGATAAGACGAGTTGACAGCTTCAGGTGAGGAATTAATATACGTCATTGATAAAGAAGTCACTGACTGTCACTGGTACCAAGGATCAAGAAAACACAAGAGAGCGAGGTCGAAGTCATTATTTATGTTTCGTCAAGATGCTCACGTCGAATTTTCGGTGTGAAAATGATATTTTCGTAGAATGATATCCCATGTATATTTATGTATAAGAAAACGTGTCAGAATCTATTTTCAATAAAAATAATGTATCAAATAAATCTTTGTTTGCAATATCCTACATTTAACTCGATTGAACTAGCATTGAAATGCACTAAAACGCCTTTTGCCCCACATTGAAAATGTGATGGATATTAAGCTAACAGAACTAGTACACAGCACCCTAAGCTATAGTAGGTAAATATATCATCTTAATTGAAGGGTAGTCAAACCATGAATGGTCTGGTACCCCACCATTCAGTAAATCGTCTTTCTAAATGATACAGTATACATTTGCAGGGATCAAATACCGAAAAAATTCATTCCACCATAATATCAGACATTTAACTCTGAGATCATGAGATTAACGCTATTTTTACTACGATACCATTCAAATCTATAACAAATTTCTAGACCTATTCCAGTCACGTATAATACTTCAGACATATCTTGCATCTGATTCATCAGCTAATGAGGTCAAATGGGTACAGTAGTGGGAAAAAAAGTAGAGGTATAGTCAGAAATAGGACATTTTCGTATAAAATGATGAAAACACGTCAACATGAACATGTTAGAACATGTAAATGTTCATAGCCTATATTCAACATCAAGCATCTCACCGCTGAAAAACTCCATCAAACATCCTCTGAAAATGAGTCAAATAAAGCATAACTAACTGAACTCTCCTAATAAATACCCATATTTCTTGCATAACTACATCGAATATCCTATTTAATTAGGTTCGAGCAGTGTAAACTTCTATTCAAATGAGTCCTTCAATAACAATCTAGTGATATATTCACCTACCGTGCGAAATATTCCAGTCGTATACAGTATCGAGAAGACCTAATCCGTACGTAAGCACTCGTATATAAAAGCAATAAGATACCGAAAGGCAACTGAATTCTTCAAGATGATCTTATCTCGAGATAAGATCATTGTGTGACCACACATCAAAAGATAAAATCGCTAATTAACATTTGCGGTTTAGACACAGCCTGAGTCCGGTCGACCCCTCCCCTCTTCCCCAGCCGTCACGGCCAGTCTATGTATCGTGAGCAACTCACTTGACCAGAATAGAAGAAAATAAACATAACTGCAATGTCCGAGAAATACAGAGAGTAAGTCAGACATACTAAAAATAATATACATCCTAACAAATACATCGACAGACTCATCAAGAACATGCGTTCCTGGTATCGTCAATCTTGACCAATTTGTCTTAACATGTCACTATAATGTCCGAGAAATACAGCGTCTGAGTCACTGACAAATAACATACATCCTAACCAATCCTTCACTAAAAGTTGCCCATCCTTCACAAATAGCATATTTGCAAACGCTAATTTTCGTCTATCTAATTCCATCACTAAAAGCATACATCCTAAATCCTTCACAAATAACATACATAGTCACAAATTTTCCAGTGCCGTTCTTATAGTCCTACTTTTCCATTGCCGTTCTTGTAGTCTTACTTTTCCAGTGCCATTCTTGTAGTCCTACTTTTCCATTGCCGTTCTTGTAGTCCTACTTTTCCATTGTCGTTCTTGTAGTCCTACTTTTCCATTGCCGTTCTTGTAGTCCTATTAACTACTCATGACCTCTCTGAAGCACTGATGACCAAATTGCTAAACCAACTGCCCTCACCAGTGCTCCTCCTTGGAGACTTCAACAGCTACCATGCAACATGGGGATGCATGAGAACAGACCCCACGGGAGTGACAATGGCTAACACCATACTAACTCACAACCTGGTCCTTCTCAACGACTGACAACCCACCCGAATTACCCCCGAAAGTGAAACTGCCATCGATTTATCCATATGCTCCCCCACTCTGGCACCCTAACTCGTTTGAGAAGTTCTGCCTTCAACACACGATAGCGATCATAACCCAGTCATCATATCGCTTCTCATCAACCAACAAAGAAACCCTGTCCCACAAGAACTTCGATTCAACTACCGGAAAGCCAGCTGGATGGAATACTCGGCGCACATCGCATGGAGTGATATGGACAACATCCCCGAAACCACGTCGGAACACGAAATCATCGCCCAACTATACGAAAAATTTCAAGCCGCAGCCGTTACAAGCATTCCCCAATATACCCATTCAACCTTCGTTCCGAAACCATGGTGGTGCCGAGAGGTGCAAGAAGAGAGATAAGCGAGAAAAGCTATACCATGCCTACCGACGTGCACGGTCCCCCAGGAACCGAGTAGCGTGGAAAAGGGCATCTGCTGTATATCGAAAACTTGTAGTGGAGAAGAAACGTGAAAGCTAAGCTCAATTAGTCAATACTATTAATAGAAACGCTCCCCTCTCCCAGGTGTGGGAAAAAATTTGACATTCAGGGAAAACCCGAACGACCTATTAACATCCTTTCTGACCAAAGTAGAACTTATTCTTCCCACGCGGAGACCGCAAATAAATTAGCTCGAACTTTTAGTCAGATTTCGCAACCAACAACTACACGGCTGCTTTCCAACGGGAGAGGAACTTGCGAGAAAGCGAACATCTCTACTTTACATCTAGAAACGAAGAGGCCTACAACAAACCTTTCTCCCTCCACGAACTACAAAGCGCTCTAGACCATACACGTGAAATTACACCCGGGCCAGACCGGGTACACATCAACATGATCAAAAATCTCCTAGACGGCGCTCGCGACCACTTGTTAAAAGTGTTAAACATTCTGTACTTGCTTATTTTTTTTCGATCAATAGCGAGAATCTACATTTATCCCAATACCCAAACCCGGAAAATTCCACGGCGACCCAAGGAACTACCGCCCCATCGCTCTTACCAGCGTTCTCGGCAAGACCATGGAAAGAATGATAAATACACGCCTCGTCGACTACCTTGATATGCATGCAGGCCTGAACAACATCCAGTGTG
>SDVV010019617.1:0-13489 GCA_016164225.1 Gammarus roeselii | reverse complement strand
CAATCGAAACATTCAACAACAACTATAAACGAATTAGCTAAAAAAAAAATTCTCTGCACAACCCTAACCGACATTGATTAATTATGATATACGGTGTATCCTGCCGTACCCCAGAGGATAAATCCCACAGCAATATAGAAGGTGTATGGTCAATCAATACATGATGCCGATTTACACTACTGATCTTGTAATAAATAGAAATAATTGTGCACTTTAACTCCTAAGGTGATCTGGTTCATGAAAAAATCATAGACTAACATAACAGTCATACCGAAAATATCTGACATTCAACACGGAGTAAATGCGAATAATGTTATTTTAATACGATACCTGTTGAAATCTATAACAAATTCCTAGACCTAACTGATGCTATGCTTCTAGTAGAAGAAAAATCAGAGCCCACTGTGTCATAACAACGATTTCTACAATGCTTTTCTAGGTCACTTCTCAGCAAACTACCACTGATGTATAACAAATTTTAAAGGTAACACCCAGTCATGGTACAATACCTCAGACATACATACCATGTATCTGTTTAGTCCATCGTCTCTGAACAGCGTTGAGCAAAGTCACATCCTGGACATAACAAAGAATTTATACACAGGTACAGTGGTTCAGAATGGGCCTGACATGAGTCTAAAAGAGTGTGGCTATAAAAAGCTGGGCTTCTGTTCACTGACGACCTAAGTAAACCACAACAACGATCAGCTGCTTGTCGGATAACCTCTCTATTAAACCCATGGAACTTGAGATCGACGTCCACAAGAACTTACAAAATTTACGTTGAACATGGATGAACTCCAAATGACAACCAAAGAGTGTAAACCACCTCTACACCAGGACCCCACCATCCAGTAAATCATCTTCTAAAACGTTGCACTATACGCTTGCTAGGGTTCAATGACCTCTTAAACATACATGCCTATGATTATCGTGGAAAAAGTATACAACAACAACAACAACAACAACAACTATAGAAAATAGCCAAATAAGATGCTCTACTCTGCTCTAATTCACATTAAACATGTAATACAGTACGGTATTCAGTGTAGTAAATCGTTCTATTTGAACAAATAGGCATAAACACAACGGGTTTTTGGCTTTGGGACACCTCTAACTCCTCCTAAATATTGAAATATGGTCCTACAATTAACATACAATAACCTAACAGCAAGACCGAGTTTGTAACAAATGGGATCTTCAATAGCTATAATAACCACGTCAAACATTGTACCAGGATGTAAGTAGATATATAAAACACTAAAAATAAACAACATGTAACTAAATTATACATGAAATATTGTTCTGCATTGCAGATACAAACGTATTATATCCTAATATTCCGATATTGTATAAAAATACCCAAAACCCTGCATCGAAGATGGAAACTGTACAGAGATCATACATAACTGAAAGACCCATACTGAAATTCTCGAGTTATAACAAAGCAAGAAGAGTTATAACAAAGCAAGAAGATCATTAAAAACCGTGACAAACGAGAAAAAAGCATGTAAGCAACCAAACAACTGACGTGAATAAGATACCAGGACATGCGTGCAAAATACGCTGAAAACTGTAGTAAATGATGTGGAATACTTCTACACGAACACGCTATAGTATATAGAAAATCTGATGGAATTACTCTCCAACTAAGTCCAAAACAGGGTTAAATTAACCTTTTTTTAACCAAAGTGAACACGGCGTAATCGTAATAGAATGTTACTGTATATACACATGTAAAATAACAAAATGATGCAAAAACCGACCAATTATGCCTGAAATACTGTGCTACATGGACGATGCAAACCTTAAATATCCTAAATTCCTATAACTGTATGAGATAACTATTCAAAATTCCAAAAAACAGTACAAATTCAACATTTATCAAACGATCATTATTAAGTATACATAACACAATATATTAACTTACAATACACCCATATCGTTCGTGTACTCTCGCTGGATAATAGTAGTAGATATCTCACGGAATATGCCCTCGGACAATGAATTGGTTAGGAAGTATCTAAATACATTGTGTGTCCGACTTAGCGTCTATATAGCTCAGGCATTGTAATTTAGGTCCATTTAATTACATTTGTGGCCTTTGTTAATTACTTTTGGGGCTCACGGATTATGCCCTGGAATAATGTAATGGTTTGGACTTAGCCTCTCTGTAGTTCGGACATTGTTATTACCAAGTCTTTATAGGTCAAGACAATCACTTTTGTAGTCAATTTAATTACTTGAGGTTCAGGCGGAACGTCAAGGTTGATAGGGGAGGGGGAGTAGAGAGGGGGAGTTGTTCAGCGCAATGACAGGCCTCTATCTGTCAATGACACACAGAGATATTATCTCGAGATGTGCTCCTCTCGTTACAAGTTTTAACGGGTTTGTTACTACATATTGTAAACGGAAAGTCTAATTGTATAGCGTTATTTTGATTTGTTTATTTGCAAGTAATGACGGTATGATTCATATTAGCAGGATTGTCGGACTAGGACTCATTTTGAGGCCACTTTTATATCGTTTTATTAGGTTACGTATGCCGTTTTTTTCAATGGTAATTTATTACTCAAACCTTATGTTACGTTTGGTATTCGATGTACTTAACGAAGTCAGAGGATATCGTTGCTCGATCGTTATAATACGTAGATTATGACAACTTTCTCTTTATAAGTGATGACCATAGTTTATACGTGGTGTTTTATAGCACAATCGATATTATTTGATTACATCCATTCGCTCAGATCATGATAATAGATGCAGTTACGTTCACATATTTTCAGATGCGTTTTGTCTGTGAACAAGGAAACACGGTTAAGATTAAATATTTTTTATTACATAGTAACATTTTCACCATGTTAGGAACATTTTCACCATGTTAGAAACATTTAAATCGTATTAAGAGTGGGTTACAGTGCTATACGTTTACTCATTTTCAATACATATATCAGTGGACAATCAAACCAATTTTAGGCTTATAATTTATCTATTACATAGGAGCATTTACATATAAGGAATATCTACATACTAGGGATATTCACATATTAGGAACATTCAGCGAATAAAACCTGAAAACGTGGATGTACTTCTGTCATCCACATTAGTTACATTAGTTTTATCAGCCAAGACACATTGCTTTCTCTTTTTAGTGACGATAGGTTTATTTTCAATGGATTTTTTGGGAATAATCAGGTGCCCACAGGCAAGAGTGGTGCAGTAGTCGAGATAGTAGCGTTTTTTTCAAATGAACTGAGGCAATTTTTAATAGTGCGTGCAGTTTGAAGCTGTCATGCTTGCGGTCAAATGTTGTGTATGGTCTGAAAGTTGGTGTAGTTTTTCTGGTTATGGATGTCTCTGTATCGTTCATGTTTGATTTTGGCTTGTATCTGGTAATTGACGCCCTCAGCAGCTGATTTTGTGGCGTCAGACTCAAGCAACATGCTGTAACACTTTGGTTGTAAGCAGATGATTTCACTCGGATAGTCATCAGCTGTTTTGCTTTTCAGTAGTCCCAGCAGGTCTTTCTTGGATTCATTGTACAAGGGATATTTTTTGGGGTAGTTGGAGAAGTCCATGTATTCAGCCAGCGGAGCTTGTCGCATTTCTGCCTCAATGCCGGCCACGCCTTTGAGCTGGAGCAGCAACGAGTCAGTGTCCGAGTAGATGAGTGAGACTTTGTCACCGTAGCGTGGTTTCAGTGTGTCATAAAAGAAGCTGTAGACTTTTGTTGTAGCTTTTTCAAAAACGTAGAATCCAACTTGGAGTAGATGAACCATAGGGATATTTTTTGATCGAGGATCATGATGACTGTTTCGGGGCCGATAGCGTAGCAGTTTTTCAGGAGGGGTTGGCAGCGTCTTTTCGGAACTCGTTGGGGGTGCACACGACCTTTGCCTCTAGACTTCTGTTGAGTGGATTGAAAATAACCTTCCCGTAAGTACTATTTGAGAGCAGTTTGTACATAGACTTTTCAAATAAGTTTGTAGACTCATGTCGTTTTTTGGATATTTTTCACGATGAAGGTTTTGAAGACTGGTTCCTGCTTGATACGAAAAATTCGATCAACCTTGGTGACTTCCAATCCTTGCCTGAGGAGTATTTGAAGAAGTTCCAGGGATACGAGGTAGTCAGTTTGAGGTAAAGAACTAGCAACTAGCTTACGATCTGCTCTTTTTCGGTTTTTGAGATGTTTCGAGCCAGCCAAGAGGATTCTTGTGAAGGGCGAAACATCGTCCAAGGTAACCTCTTCGTGATGTAGTAGTAGTGGCAGCTCGTCTGTTTTTTGTGCAATTTCATCGCTGACTTGAGCATCGATGCGGACAATTTTCGTATACTCGCCAGAACAGTCGGTAGTTACTAAGTCGAATGCTTGAATTTCTTTCGATATGAGCTCGAGGATTTCACTGATGATTAGGGACTCGCTCAAGCATCCACTATAAAGACTGTTGAAGTCTTACATTGCTGCGGAAGACACAGGTAGTTTAGGGTCATAGTTTTGCATCGGGGGTTGATCATCTTGGTAAGACCTTTCGTCAAAGTCACCAATCCGCCTCTTGTATTTTTGACAATCAAGTGCAGTAGATCGATATCTTTAACCAGCGCTAGTTTCATCTTTCCTTCGTAGAGGGCGGCTTGCATTGCAAAGCCAGGGACGCTCACAAAATGGACGGGATCGAAGGTGTAGTCGCGTGTCATGGTCTCCCTAAACTTTTGGAAGACTTCGGCCAGCAGCTGCGTGTCGATGAGCATGTATATGATCATGTAGTCGCGCAAAGTCCTGCAGTTGGCTGCCTGCCACATTTCAATCACTTCAGCATAATTGGAGCCCGATATTCCTTTGCCTCGAAGTTGACTGTAAAAGGCTTCTTGCGACGAAATGTCAGTTTGGTTCAGTGCAGAATCCGGTGTGATGGCTTCGTAAAAGAAGTGACCCTTTCGAGTGGCGAGGTATTGAGCCTTGTCACTGTAGCTGAGACTTGTGAGATGGGATTTGAGGAGCGGCATATCATGGCCACTATCTTTAAGATTTTTTGTGAGACTCTAAACTTGAGTTAAGGAATGAGAACGAGTCGATGAACTTGATACCGTACTTTTTCGTGTCATCATTCAAGGAGATGAAGATGCTGAACATTTATCTGACTGTTTTGGTTACACATAGATTTTTTAAGAAGTTAGCCCCGTCCAATCCTCTTAAAATGAAGCGCATGTCGTATGCCGATGCATTGCGAGCAATACTTGGCATGATGCGCAGCTTCTGGTGATTCTGAAGATACAATTCGCACAAAGAACCCCAATGTAGTTCCCTGGTATTACTTCTTTATTGGGTCCGAAGACCACCTCCACGTAGTGGTTATGATGGCGAACTCGCCTTTTACCATTTTCTCCAGAAGCGTCCCCGCAGCATTCACATGTTTTGCTTCCGCAATATTTTTTTTACATCTTGTTTGGTGAGGACGAGGATAGAGTACAATGATAAGGTTGACATGTAATCATTATAATCCAGCACTGTTCATGCACAACTTGTGTATGTTGACTATATGTTTCTCCTCTTAGCTTGGCTCTAGCACAGATTCACAGTCATAATAACAAACAACGGGGGGTTTCATTGTTGCATGCATGACTGAGAATTGGTACATTTCGCCTTCTTCAGGCCTACTCATTATTTGCAAGCCTGTACTGGACGAACACAATTTTACGTGTCCAGCTTTTCGCTTTCGTTCATCCCTTGCATGCAAAAGAGGCAATATAAGTGATTTTTCATTTTATTATCGTTAAATGTACGCATAAATCTAGTGAAACATGGAACGAGAGCGACATGAATAGCATCTAAGATTTGCACAAGATTGATCGTGCCCTTCTTTCTTGCTTTCAAACTTTACAGTCCCTCTCTATATTTGGTAAATCTTCTAAAGCCACAGATTTGTCCAATGCAAGTGTTGCAAAATTAAAGTAAGAAGCTTCAAAAAGCAGTTATGTATCACATGATTGTTTTCTTTTAATTGAGAGATTTGTACGGTGCTTCAAGTGGAAATGGGCAATCATGCTAGTGAGCACACACCTATTGTTTTTAATCCTGATGTTGACAATATGGTGCCGGCCTGGACAATTTTTTGCGCCAAGGAACATAGTCACCAAGACTTTTTGTTCCTTTAACCCCTGTCTTGTAGAAATTAGGCTAGACAGCGGTTACTGTAATTTCCGTCATTCACTCTACTACGTATGCCAGAGACGGTATCCTCCGGCTCACGCCTCTTAGATGATAAATCGTCGAGATAGTAGCGTTTGTTTTCAAATTCAATGAGGCAGTTTTTAATAGTACGTTCAGTTTGAAGCTGACATGCTTTTTCGCGTATGTTGTATAGGGTCTCAAAGTGTGAGTAAGTTTTTTGGTTAAGTGTATCTCTGTCTTGTTCATGTTAATTTTTTGCCTTGTGTCTGGTAATTGACACCCTTAGCAGCTGGTTTATGCCCTCGGACTCGAGAAACATCCTGTAACACGTGGGCTGCAAGCGAATGATCGTACTCGGGTAGTCATCAGCTGTTTCACTTTTCAGTAATCCCAGCTATCATTTATTTGATTCATCGAACAAGAGATGATTTATAGGATAGTTGTAGAAGTCCATGTATTCAGCCAGAGGAACTTGTCGCATCCTCGCCTCAATGTCCACGCGCGCACGCGTGCATAGTCACTGTAGCGTGGTTTCAGTGTTTCATAAAAGAAGCTGTAGACTTGTGCTTTAGATTCTGTCGGAGTTGACGAGATATATACCTACGATAGCGTAGGTAATCTAATTTTTTCACAGTTTCCAATGCAAGGCAAGAGGCGTCGTTGTGCATTTCGATGCAAGTCATGTTGCATATCCGCCATTTCTTCATCGTACAAGGTGTGTTTTGTGGGGTAGTTGGAGAAGACCATGTATTCATGCAGAGACGATTACCGAATTTCCCGCCCCAATATCGGACAAACCTTTAAACTGGAGTAATATCTATCGCATTTCAATGCCACCCATACAGTATTGCAACTGCGTTGCATGTCATATGGCATACCCATATTATCCATAAATGGAAGAAGAATTAAGAAAACAGGATTTGGGTAACCGATTTCAAAACATTTCAGTCATATGTAACAGAGTTCAAAGAAAATAAGGTAAATCTTGAAATTGATATGATCCAAGCAAAAATCTTCCACAGGTGTAATAAAGTCGGGTCGGTGGACAATAAATTTTTCTTAGGAACAAAAGAAAATCTGGAGAATATGATGGAATTTCTTTCGGATTTATGTAGATCGGACGTACATTGAAATGGACTAGATTCGAATAGTTAAAGTTCGCAAAGAAGAAGAAGAACATATATGGAATCGTGGGGATCTACATTTATGGATTCACGGGGATGGAACAAGCTTTCATATACGTATCAAAAACATGCTTGATTATATGATTGAATTTGAGAGAAGACTGATAAATAGGGATGATAGGGATGATTATATGTAGCCCCATGCTGATATAGATCAAAAACAAGATATATGTCATTGATGTTGCCTGCAGGATCTGTAAACAATGCCAATAAATACTAATAAAACTATGTAAATCCTAAAACAATTGTTTATATTATCCTAAAACTCAAATTTCAAGCGATGAAATTGCAAACATCGTGTCAGTCGGTGGGAGCATTGATTTGTCGAACATGGTAAACGGATATGATTCAAGGCGTGAAATGATGCCATAAACCTATCACGAGGCAAATAATCTAGATGTGATACAGATTGTTATGATAGAAATCAGAGTCCGATCAGATCATACGCAATCAAGATTATGATTCTGTTGTGGACGGATGGGGTTTAGCTTGAGTCGTCATTTGTTCGAAAGTAATAGGGGTGATGAGGGTCTGTAAACTTCGCAAAAAATAAATAAAATTTAATAAACATAAATCCACAAGTAATGTATGGCGACATCTGAAGCGAAGTCATTGTCAACAATATGAAAATTATCGGTAAGAAAAGGCAAATGAACTGTACAAGTCGTCAAAGGATGTAGTGGCAGGAGGTGTCGAAGGAAAAAAAATAAGAAAACATAGTATGAGACCATGTGTCCGTTTGCATGATGATGGAAACAAAAATGAATTATTTCTAACATTCAACCCATCGAAGTTTAAAAATCTGTCCTCTCTGCTAACATATATGAGCCGAGATTGACCACGAAGTAGAAATAATTAGGTACAAATTTTATAAAGAACCGTGTGAAGGGGGCTCGTATGTGTATATCAATGACCAAAAACCGTACCTAAGGTTAGGTTAGGTACCATACATAAGGTCAGGTTAGGTTAGGTGAGGTTTTTGATATGTGTGAATAACATGTGAAAGTGATTTAGAATTGAATCGAATCAAAATCAAGAATCATATGAAAACAGCTATAACATCCAAACAATTATGAAATCATATATGGAAACAGATGAAATTTGCTAAATCAAAATTGGAAGTGCGTATCAAAACTGAAAAGGATAGATCAAAATGCAGAGTTAAGTGGTGATTTTTGTTATGCATTGTATATATCAATGACTGAATACCGTACATAAGGTTAGGTTATTTTGAACGGTGTGAATAACTTGTGAAAGTGATTAAGAATTGTATCAAATCAAAAATCAAGAATAATATGAAAAAAAGCAATAACATTCAAACAATGATGAAATTAAATATGAAAACAGATGAAATATACTAGATCAAAATTGGAAGTGCGTATCAAAACTTCAAAGGATAGATCAAAATGTAGAGTCAAGTGGTGCTATTTGTTATGCATTGTATATATCAATGACTGAATACGTACATAAGTTAGGTTTGGTTTGGTTTTTGATGATTTACTAGATCAAAATTGGATGTGTGTAGCAAACTGCAAAGGATCGAACAAAATGTAGAGACATGTGGAGATATTTGTTATGCGTTAATCCTAAAACCCTGGAAAAAAGAGTGACAATGAAGTAGAAAGAATTAGGTGTAAGTTTAATAAAGTACCGTGTTGAGGGTTCATATGTATATATCAATAGTTGAATACCTTACATAAGTAGGGTTAGGTTAGGATAAAGCTGATCCGTATCAAAAATCTTGTAACAAAAAGCAAGTAATGTTGTTCAAATGGAAAAATGCTGCCGATGTCAACCGATCCTATCATACGTATCATACGTTGGCAGGATATCTCGAACGATGACACATAATTCCTGGTCAAGATGGTTAGGGTAGGTTGCCTAGGTATTGGTGCATCTGGCAGTGTATGGTAACCCTCCTTGTACCAATGTGTGTAAATGCCTACATGGTGCCCTAATACATACATGTGCCAATGCAGTGACGCTAACGATCCTGTACATATAAATTGGACTCATATCTATACTCATTCAGTTAACGATCTGCTTTTGTTGTAGAAGGATGTCGCCAAGTTTAACATGGACATAATTCACTAGAAAGGAGAATGCGGTGACATATCCAGGTGAGAACTATTGCTCAACATCGATAAAAAATCCGCGGAGTGCCACTGATACCGAGGCTCAAGATAAAATCAGAGAGGGCGGTCGAAGTCATTTCATATGTTTCGTACAGTTGCTCGTGTCGATTTTCGGAGTGAATAGTTATGTTCTCGGATAAATGACAAGTCCATGTAATCCCTTAATATTTAAAAACGTGTTATAAATCTATTATCTATAAAAAATATATCTTGAAAATTTTTGTTTGCAGTATCCTAAATATACCTCGAATGACTAACATTGTATGCATGTATGCAATATGACATGCAACGAAGTTGCAATACTGTATGAGTAGCATTAAAATGCGATACATATCAGTCCAGTTCAATGGTATGCCCGATATTGAGGTGGAAAATGTGGTAATCATCTCTGCCTGAATACATGGTCTTCTCCAACTACCCCACAAAAACCCCTTGTACGATGAAGAAATTGCAGATATTGAAAATGACTTGCATCGAAATGCACTACAACGCCTCTCGCCTTGCATTGAAAAATGTGATAAAAATTCTATTACCTACGCTATCGCAGATATATATCTCGTCAACTCCAAACAGAAGCTCAAGCACAAGTCTACAGCTTCTTTTATGACACACTGAAACCGCGCTACGGTGGAAACACACGCGTGCGCGCATGCGCGCGTGCGCGCGAGGACATTGAGGCCGGGATGCGACAAGCTTCTCTGGCTGAATACATGAACTTCTACAACTATTCTTGAAATCTTCCCTTGTTCGATTAATCAAATAATTGACAGCTGGGACTACTGAAAAGTGAACCAGCTGATGACTACCCGAGTACCACGTAAATACTACGGGACTCACTAATAAAGAGAAAGATGTCATAATCTACGTGTTATCACGAATGAGCAACGATAACCCACGGTAACAACATAGAATACATAACATAATGTATGGGTAATAACCATTGTAAACTAAATAGAATCGTTATAAAAGCTTATATTCAAATGTATCCTACACCAACAAAACATGGTAATATATATTAGGCCAGCATTTCTTTCATAACTACATCGATTACGAATAACCCTAAATAAATCAGGTTCGAGCAGTAAAAGTTTCTAATCAAATGAGCCATACATAACAAAATGTGCGAGCAATAAAAACCATTGATATAACAGGGGGCCTAAGCAACTACATAATACGATATAAAAGTCCCTATTCAAATGTATCCTACACTAACAGCCATCCTAATTTGATCCATCATTTCTTGCATAACTACATCGATTACTATCACCATACATAACAAAATATGCGAGCATTAAAACCCATTAAAATAACAGGGGGGCCTGTGTAACTATATAATACGATATAAAAGTCCTTATTCAAATGTACCCTACACAAACATCCATCCTAATATGAACTATAATTTCTTGCAAATAAGCTATTTAAAACATCTCAACACAAAATATACTTTGCTTGTACAATACGTAGTAACAATCTGTCGAAAACTCGTAATGACCTCATCTCGAGATAAGATCGCCAATTTCAATTGAGAGATGGCGGCCTGTCTTGGCCACTATCCTCCCGTGGTCTCTGTGTGGCTACAGTAATTGACTCGACCACATGAGTATTTGCCTTATCCTACAAATATAATGTCCGAGATATGAAGCGGCTAAGTCGGTCACATTAGGAAATAACATACTTCCTAACAATTACATTGTTAGGAAGTTATGTCGTCTCTTTTGCGCCTGACCCCTCCCCTACCCACCGTTAATTAGGCCTTATCTTATACCTCCAGTAAACCTTTTCAGACCCCCTATATTTTGGGCGTTTTCGTCATCCCCATGCTCCAGACCCACACCCACCGTTAATTAGGCCCCATCTTATTCCTTCACAGGGCACGTTCATGGACACTATCCAGGAGCAAATCCACTCACCCATCGTTAATTATGCCCTATCTTATTCCTTCAGTAGGCCGTTTTGGACACCGCCTGACTCCGGTCAACCCCTCCCCCAATCGCTAATTATGCCCTATCTTATCCCTTCACCGGGCAGATTTATGGTTCCTTAACTCTACTCACATTTTTCTCCAAAAAGGAAACCAAGGTTGTTGGGGGTGCCATGATTGGCCCCACGACGGATACCGATATTGAAACGCATCCTGACAGTGTTGACCGTACCAAGGTTGTTGGGGATGCCACGTTTTGCTCCAAGACGGATACCCATATTGAAATTGAGCGTTCTAAGGCTGTGTCTGGCACACATGAAACTGACTTTGCTGGGGGATCATCTGCAGGTGCTGCGGAAACCATGTTTGGTTCGGAAAATATGTTGGATGCCGATACGTGCAAGAAGATTGATGTGATGCAACTGCTGGTGTGTGTCCGGCATTGCGCAGACTGAAAACGGAGAATAAAAAAACGTATTTTAAAACTTTATTTATTGTTTAAAAAATAATTTCACCAACATGAAAAAATAACCTATACGCGAGGATCGAATGGTCACTTCATTTATTCAAGTAAGATTCAGACGGAACGAATCCTCGCCTCCAATCATTTAGAACTTCAATAGTAAAATGTACGCACGCTAGTGTGCACAGATATCATCGTTGGGACTGGTACAAGGTCCACGGCTACACGGACAAAGTCAGCTCCGACAGCAACGCAACACAATAATTACAGCTAAGCGGTCTGGTTAAGTAGAGGTACAATTAAGTTATTCAGGGAAGATAATGGCTTAGACGAAACGAATCTCACCTCCAACCACTCAGAACTCCAAGAGCAACATGCATGAGCGCCAGTGAGCACAGATAGTATCGTCAAAATTGGTACAAGGTCTACGGCTTCACGGATTAGAACAACTCCAACCACAACGCGTCACAGGGTTCACAGCTACGCAGTTCAGGTCAACCCCAGAAACTACACATGGTCCGTGCACGCGCGAGCGACCACAGACTGAAGAAAAAACACCCATTCACAAAATCACAAACAAAAACTGCCGCACAAATTCACCAGCACTATATACTATACATGACAAAATTGTGGATCGGGAAGAAAGTAAGGGCAGGTTTGTTTCGGGCAAAATCACTGATCGGATCATTGATCTCGCACTCATTGTTTAAATGTATTGGGTGGGGGGGCAGAGGTCCCTTGGGTCCCAGTAGAGCCCGACGAATCCCGGAGGGTAACCCAAATCCCCCGGGTCTTCCCGAGCACCCCGAGTCCCCCGAGACCCCTCGTCTCAGCTCAACTCGACTTGTCTCGAATCCCTTCGGCCAGTCTCGGCTCGTCGCGACCAACTCGACTCGCCTCAACATGTTTCGACTGATCTCGACGCACCTCGACCAGCCTCGACGCGACCCTCGCTCTCTGCACCAGAAATCCGCGGACTGTAATGGTTAATTGTTCTACTCAAGCATTTCACATTCACACATTTACACATTAGGGAGAGGGAAGCAGGGGTCCCAGGGTTCAGAGGGGCCTCAAGCGGGTCCCACAGTTTCTGAAGGGGGTCTCAAAATGCCTCAAGGGTGCCCCAAAGGGCCCCGCGAGGGTCCAAAACGGTCACCCAAATCCTCCTGGCCTTCCAAGTCCCCCGCGTTCCTGAAACCCCCGGTTCCCCCGAGTCCCGCGAGTCTCACGAGTACCCTTTATTCCCGGGTCACTTAGTCTCAACCAGCCTCGGTTCGTCTCGACTCGTTGCCTCGCCAGTCGACTCGTCTCCACTCGTCGCAAACTGCCTCGACTCGCCTCGTCCCCTCAACGCACAGTGCCATTCAAGACTTTCACTCTCTAAGATCAACATCAACATTATTTCACCATTTAGCCATCAAAACGCCTAGCTGTGCTCGGACATTTATAAGACGCCCGGGAGAGTGCAAATTCTCTCACCGTAGTTTTTTTTTTTTAAAAGGGGCCCGAAGGCCCTGGGAAGATGCCTCCACCATTTATTTCCTAAGGCCCCCAAAGAGTGGGGAGACCCCTGGCCCCAACACTCGCCAGAAGTTGTGGCATCCAACCATACTA
>SDVV010019616.1:0-13489 GCA_016164225.1 Gammarus roeselii | reverse complement strand
AGGGGTTATTCTGTTAGTGCTAACGGTCATGGAAGGCGTGATATAAAAATTTACGTTATCTTCATAGAAAATGTCATGGCTCTTTTAGCGCAAATACTCACTGGATTATAATAAGTATCATACTATACACAAATCTTTAAATTTTATGTATGTTTGATCCATTCTAACGTACTTTAATGGGAACTGAAGGGCGCGTCAAGGTAAATCCTTCTATTTTCCTATGGGAGTAATTGAAACGAAGGAAACCGTGAATTACAAGAGGCGTTTTTGCATGAGGAATCCCCACACCATCTAATATGTATTTAATATATAACGATCATAAATGATCGTTCATGGGTGCCGAGCCAACGATATCTACTGTAGCGCAGAATAGAAGGACAATAGCAGCTTGCTGTGTGGGCTCTCGGAAATCAATAAATTGAGTACCAAGAGAGCCCACACAGCAATCTGACACCTTTCCTTCATAAATAAAGAACACCATTACACTATCGTGAATGATCGTTGAAATCATTCGACCACACCACCCACCGGCGGAAGGACGTATCAATGCTCTGATTTCCTGAGCTCTCGCCCATCAATAAATTGAGGTACCGAGAGCACAGAAAGCGAGCATCGAGGTCCATTCGCTTTAAATGTATACGTTTGCGTACTGCCGCATGCCAGTATCATCAGTATCCTTCCATCTTGAAGGTGTTTCCAAGTCTTGTTTGTAAAGAGAGAGAAAAAAACTAAAAAAAATGAGAGAGGTGAAAACATTTATTTGCCTTGATAGATTTGATTAATTCTGAGGAGTCCGGCGTTTTCCTCAGATTTTTATGAATCGATTTATATATTTTTTTTTAGATTTTTAGTGCCATTTTTACCCCTTAATTTTGTAATGAAACTCCGTCGCTTGCATGAATGCCAATCATGGTCAAAAGTGGTTATTTAGGTGTTTCGGTTAATAACGTTGAAAGTTGATGGGCGATTTTGTTGATTCTTATTTTAATCGTGAGAACAAGACGGTTTGATTTGAGGGCTCACACGATCATTTCTGTTGCTGAGAGGCATACTATAAAATTAACGTAAGCGCCTAGAGAAATGCTAAAAAGCTGTTATATACGCTTATCGGCACTTACGTTGAAAGTTGATGAACGATTTTGTTGATTCATGAATGTCCGCATGATCAGTTCTGTTGCTGAGAAGTATAGTATAAAATTAACGTAAAAGCCATAGAGAACTGTCAGGACCCAGTATTTTCTTAACTATCAGGAATTATTGAAATTTAAGGCGTGAATTATAATTAGAAAAGTGATTTTAGTCATATTATTGATGTTTGCGACTCACCGCTGTCCCTTTGCACTGGGTCTAACGTTTAAATTCTGACGAGTTCACGTCCTCTGCCCAATGAAAAGGTTTATAACGTCTCTTGTATGAAGAATTTTTGAAATCTGACTCATGCATGATGATCGGGGGACTGTTTTTTATTTCCTTGTTATGGTTTGCGAACGTTCAAATGACATTTCAGTTATGTGAGTGATGTTAAAGGCTGCAATTGTATGAATTTGTGGTTTTTACTCCATGAATTACATCATATCTTGTTCGGTGTTGTAATTGTTCAAAATGTGACCCCTGCAGCGTGTTTGCACAACTCTTTTGACAAGGATTCATGATGTTTACGACCTTCAATGACCTATTACGAGCGTGGGAGGTTCGTTTTTGGAAACAATGATGAATTACTTTTTTTGTAGGGGAATTTTTGACAATCTAACAGTTTTTGCGTATTTGTACAATTGCTTTCTTATAGATTAGTGATGACATGCCATTTTTTTGTGCACTTGAGACAAGTTTAGACGGTGCAAAATTTTGTTGTCTTTGCAAAATTGTTAATCGTTTACAAACTGAATTTAAAATTCTGAATTCAAGTTTCTAATTTTTTTCAGTGAGTGCATCGTGTTCCATGGAACTTTTTTACTACTTTTAGTCGTGTTATTAGTTTTTTACGGTCCGTTATACCCCTGCGTTTGATTTATCGTAATGGGAGAATATTCTGATTTCCGGGAGTTGCAGCGAGATTTTGGCAAATTCATAATGGCGATGTTGGCTATACTAGTGGACTGTGGTCAATTGTGAGAGCATATTCGTGTTCAGGAAATGTTTTTCCATACTATTTCCTATATTTAGGAGTGCTGATGCGTGTGTTTGTGAAAAAACATTCTTTTGTATGTTTTTCATCACTTATGACATTTGGGCATGAAGCAGCTATTCAAAGTAATCGACAGTGACATTTTTCTAGAGGGTATATAAAATGCTATGAAGTAAAATTGGTGAATGAACAACTCATCCATAAAAGGAATTTTTCGTGATTTTCTGAAAAAGCGGTCGAACTTTACTTCTGTATCTATAGGTAATATGCAAATTTTCCATCCCGTACAGAATTGTTGGGCGTTGAATTTTATCTATATGACTGTTTCAGATTGGCGATTGAAGCAACAGCAGAGCTATATGATGAAATTTGTGGGTCCCTGCACTAAAAATGTGAAAAAATAGAATTCCACCCCGTAGATTTGACTTATCTAGCATTTTCTCACATGACTGTCAGGATCACGTGCGGGGCTTCCTACTGTCATGGTAGCAAGTAAAAACTAGCAACTGACTCTAATTTTGTTGATTTTTTGAATGTTGAGTAAAAAAAATCCCGCCTAAATATGGGTAAATTTGAGTTCTTTGTTGAAAGTTTTTTTGCTGCTCGTAAAATGATAAGTCCAGGTAGTTGTATTGAAATTTCGATCTCCCATTATTTTCCCTTTTGAAAATGTTGTTCAATATTTTTTTAGAGAAAAACGTTTGCGGAACGCTGCCGGCATACCCTTAACCCAGTTGTTAGGGCATGCCATTGTATGAATAATGTATTTTGTGCAACCAACTAGCTCCCACTGGAGTCTCAAAGAAATTCAAGGAAACGTTGTTTGTTTTTTAACAGTCTGTTTTTTTAACCTACGAAACAAACGCACTTTTGACTTTGAGGCCCGATTATGGTAAGTAGGAAACGTGTGACGACAGCCGTGTCTGAGATGAAAATATGCGCTGTCTATTTTTCTTTACAGCGAGCCTATTCTTTAGTGTGTAGATCTAGCCGTTTACGCTGCAGAGTCTGTGATCAGGAAAAAAAGAGGATGGTAAATCGTTGGTTCAATGTAGACACGTGTTTGGGACAACCGTAACCTGCTCAGCAACTTTAACACGCTCCGCGGCTGTTGGCCGGCACTTGGCGCGCAATATGGGCCAAACGACGATATCTGACAAGGGTTGTGACTAAAATAGTACTGAGCAGCTTCGTTTTTTCTTATCTTGTTATTAGTAAGAACTGTATTTCTGATCATGAAACCATTTTTCATTTGTGAAAACTTTAAACGATTACACTATTTTACACAGATCTAGAATATCCCCTTGTTACTTAATTATTGCATTGACTCCTTACTAGATATTTTTTAATTGAAAAAAGCTCAAACTCGAAATGGAAAAACAAGTTAAGCAGCATTTACTGTTCTTAATCATGTTATGTAAGTTATTGAAAAATAATTTCAACAATGTTCACTGTGAAGTAGATCCAGCTTTGCTAATGGGAATGACTACCCTGGATTGCCAAACCATTCCTGGAAATGAGTTCCATCACCATTCAACTTCATTACGAAACAATCTTTCCTGCATGGCAGTAACTATTACAAGTTTGAAATTAAACTTTCTTATCCTCAAAAATAATATGACAGACCATCTTACACTAATACTGTGCTATAGCTCGTATAAGCTTATTGACAAACTAGTCACAGGACAACTAGAATTTACTGGGTTACAATCTACATGCAAATAATAACACGATAAATAAGGTAGGTGTTCATTTATACGTAAGATTATAAAAAAAATCTAGTGTTGAATGAAATTTCCAGTAGCATTGAAGTTGCTAACATAACAGTGAATATTTTTAGTGATTTCAACGTATCTCTGCTTCAATGTCACATATCAAATCAAGTTGATGACTATTGTAAACATTTCCTAGCCCGGAAAACTGCTGGATCTGCCACTCTAATAGATGGCATTTTCACCAACCCTGTTAATTGTATAAGTTGTGCTGTTTTGATAATATTAGATGGCCACGAACAATCCCCTGTTTATATTCAAAAATTGAATTCTAACGAATACCGTAATCCGATTGTAATCACCCATCCTAGTTATTGCGCCCGAAATATTCCAAATGAGAAGCGGGCGAGAGAATTGGAATTTTTATTGATATAATATCCACGGTGAACTCAAATGGAGCATGTACACAGTTCCATTGTGTACTAATTGAGCTGTTTGAGGCGCACTTCACTTCAATAACACAAATGGCAAGAATCTGCACGTGGATCACACCGGGTATGCTTGTCTGTAAAAAAATACTGTACCGGCAATTCATAAGGCATCTTTCAGGCATATACATGAATATAAAGTTACAAAAATACGTTCAATAAATTGAGTATCATCGCTCGTAAAAATTCTATTCAAAATATGATTGAGACCTCAATGAAATGACAAAATGTGTTGAAATTTTATTAGTAACCTTCTTGTATAATATATATTCGGATTCAATCATTATTGATGATGGGTGATCGCTGATCTACTGTAATGAAAAGTTTATCAGAAAAGGCGGTCGGAAGACACAAGCTCTGTTCGGTAATAGTTATTGATAAACACGTTAATCATCAACATCATATTCTCTACACAGCTAGACAAGGAAACCTTGGGAGGAATGGCCTTTGATGCCATTACATACAGTCCAAACTGCTGACACGATGCAGGGTCATGTACGACCTCATAGACCTTGGTGGGCTTGGGGTCGCGGACCCCGGTTAGACTTGTCTTGCACCCTGGTTAGACTTGATGCCGTGGACCTTGATTAGACTTGAGGTCATGGACCTACAGATTGACAAAATTCTGACAACAGTGACAGTCTGTGTCTGCGCACTCCTTCGATCCCGGCAGCAGGACGGCTGCCAGATGTTGGAACCGCTGCCTGCCAGGCCGCAACACCTCCTGATGCAATGCAACGACGGGCAGGATCAATAGTGCTGCCAGCGGACACGACCAGCGTTCCCAACATCTACAAACGATTTAAAATGCCGTCAAAAATTATTTTAGTGAATCCATTCATAGCAACAACATCCCATTTGAACATTATTCCGAGAATACAATCCCCGAACAGCCAATCTTTAACCCAATCGACCAGAACAAAATTAAAACATTCATAAACGGGCTGAAAGTAGTTGTGACACTGGGTGTGATAACATCCCAACTAATGTAATTGAAGCGGTATCGGTTAATATTGTAGCTTCCTTGTCTCAACATGGAGTCTTTCCCGATTCACTCAAAATGGTAAAAATTAGTCCATGTTATTTAAATGAAAGTAAAACTGACATAAACTTTCGTCAGTTTTAATGCTATAAAACACTCAATTTGTATCGATACTAACGTACTTAGCCAGAAAAATTCAATATGGCTGCCAGGCTTTCACGAAAACAGAACGTTCTTACAAAAAAAAATGTTTTGATGGATTCTATAGTGAGAAAGTCCATGTTGTAACTTAAAGAACTTCAGCAAAGCTTTTGATTGTATAAACTACGAAATTTTGGTAGCAAAATTACGACATTGTGAAGATAGTTTTCTTGACACAAATTGTAAAAGAAGTTATCTCATTGGTCTAAAACAAATAGTGAATTGGAATAACAATCATCATCTGTTCGTACACTTAATACTGAAGTACCGCTTGGGTTGATCCTTGTACCTTTGCTTTTCCTCATCTACATCATTGACATTGTAAATACTAGCAGCAGGTTTTTCTCTGTTCTTTTCCAAATGATACGACAGTGTACTCGACCGAATTTTTTTCAATGGTATTTTTTATATGAATAACCAATTGGTCTACATTTCAAACTGGCTCACTTGAACTAAGTTGACGTTAAATGTCGACACGAGGAAGAGACCCATTCCTAACACACATGCCAGTGACTTAACTGGAAAGATCACGTCACTTTTTACTGCCGGGAAATGATCCATCGCTAACAAGATTCAAAATTGTCTAACAGCTGCCGCAAAAGTCCTGACTACTACAGCGTTTTAAATTCTTTTCTAATTCACTGTATTATTGTGTATGCTTCTACTTCTAAAATAAATCCATGCATGTCCTACCATTCTTAGTGAAAAGCGTGTCATTAGAACACTATCACAAGCTAGCAGACGTGACCACACTTTACTTTTCTTCTCTCAAATGAATATTCTTCCAATGTATCACATCATTAAACTTCCCGCGGCAGTATTTTTTATAAAGTTTTGAATTAATTACCTCATATTTCATCGCGAATAGTTCGTTTGAAATAACCGTATGGAAAACCTTCGTAACAATTCGGATTTGCTTATTCATCGTAACTCATGAATATGCAGGGCTTCAAAAATTGGAAATTGGATTGCTACATAAATAAGCATGAGTTACCGTGTGCGTACTGGAATTCTTTATCCGTAATTTACTTCCTTTGTGAAATTTATTATGTATACTATTTGCTATTAACTAGTGGCATATCTTTTTTTTCTCGTTTCATACACTGAACTCCCAGTTCCCTTTTTTCTCGAACTTCTCAAACTATCAGCAACCTTTAAATGGCTCTTTGAAATATTTTCATCCTGCGCACGTGCAATCTGACACGTTAACTTTGTAATTAGTTTCAAAATTTGAGTCTCATGTGTCAAATTTATAGAAAATTCCATGTGACTAAATTTTATAGAAAATTCCATGTTCGACACTTTCTAAGCTCCGTTTTATTCTAAAGGGTAGTAGAAACAGATTAATGTCGAGTTTTCTTGAACGATAGCAAGCTTAACTAATTTGACTTCGTTTTCTAAAAATCAGTAGTTCAATGTGAAGTTCTCTTTCGTCCTGATAAATTGAACTATTGACAGTAGAGTGTCTTACAACAATAAACCTTGATTGATGGGAGGTAAGGTGAATTCATACACTAGCCCTATTTATAAGGTCATATTAGGTATCTTTGAGTGCTAAATGTGGTCTCCAGAACAGCTGATAAGCTAAGATTCCGCGAAAGACACTACGCACACTCGTCTCAACTAAACAATGACTGACACTACCGTCGATACGAAAGGCATCCCATCACGTACAAACATGAATATAAGCGTTACCAAAATTAGTTTTCAGAATTGACTATAATGGCTAGATAAAATCATATTCAAAATCTAATTGAGACCTTTCAAGCAAACAGGATAAGCCTGGGTAACCATTGGTAGCCTTCTTGAAATAAAAGTCATTTGGATTCAATTATTATTGATGATGAGGTCATCACTGCTCAACAAACGATTTCAAATATCTTCAATAAGTATTTCAGTAGTCTACCTGGTACCCTACAAAAATCTATTAATAGCAACAACATTCCTTGTGAACATTGCTTAGATAATGCAATCCTTGAACAGCCAATCTTCAACCCTTAGGACCGAAACTAAGTAAAAGCACCCATATATAAATGTTCTACAAATGTAGTTGCAGCACTGGCTGGGATAACATCCCAGCTAATGTAATAAGAGCAATATCTGATGTTATTAAAGTCCTTTGACCAAACTCATGAACAAGTTTTTTTCAGAAAGGAGTTCATCCTTGTGCCCCTAAAAATCGCGAAATTTCATCATATTCCTAAAAATAAAAGCAAAACCGACGTAAAAAACTATCGTTCGATATCAGTTTTGCCCGTCATTAGGAAAGTTTTCGAAAAAGTTTATTATGCAAGATTATATTATAATTTTGTACCTAATATTCTACTGAGCCAAAATTGATATGGCTTCCAGGCCTTCAGGAAGATAGAACATGCTTTGTTAAAGTTCACTGGTGATGTTGTTGATGGATTTGGTAAAGGGAAAGTCGGTGTTGGAATTTGCATGGACCTGCAAAAAGCTTATTTGGACCATGGAATTCTGCTAAAGAAATTGCGTCATTGACACAATTTGGATAAAAAGTTGTCTTATTTAGAGGAAACACTTTCTAAGTTGGAGTTAATAGTCATCCACTGCACATACGCCTAAGACAGTGTATCGCAAGGGTCGATCCGTGAACTATTGCTCTTCATTATCTACATTAATGGCATTGTAAACATTAGCGACTACTACTGATATGAATTAATAATTCGATCATTTTTCAAACTGGTCCATTTCAAATAAGTTGACGCGAAGTGTCGACAAGTCACAGGTTATGATATTTTTCACATGGTAGAGTTCCTATTCCTAACACATAGGTCGCATTAAAAGGTGAACCAGCAGCATTTGTTGCAAAAACAAAGCTTCTCGGTGTGATAGTAGACCAGAGACTTCGCTGGAATGGTCACGTCTCTTCGTTGCAGAAAAATTATCTAAATCATGTAACAACCATTGTAGAAATGGGAACTGTCTAAGAATTTATGAAAAAGTCTCTAATACAATAGCCTTATTTATACCTTTCTGACTATAAACGTGCAAGCTTGTACCTACAAAACGAACCCAAGGACTAGTATTCCTCGTAAAACCACGTCATTAGAACATTGTCACACGACAGAAGACGTGAACATACTTTCCCTCTCTTTTGTCACTGAAATATTCTATCAATGTGTCACATCATTAACCTTACCGTCACAGTGTTTGTTTACACAGACTTGAATCCACTAACTCACTTTGAAACCGATTATTTTCCAAGGAATCATCTTCGTAACAACACAAATTTGCAAATTCCCCGTAACTCATCAACACAATCCCAACTGTTTTTTTTACTATAGGGCTACTAAAACTTGGAATTGTAGTGGTACAGATATAATATCGTGTAGAATCAAAGGTACCTTTAAACGTAAACGAAAATTACACCTGTTTGAACTTGTACCTGCAGAAATTCTTGAACAGTAATTTACTTATTCTATGCAATTTACCATGTCAACTATTTGTTATTAATTTGTGTCATACCTTTCTTTACTAAGTGTTTTTTTTCCTTCGGTCCATATGCTTGCACTTCATAACATTTAAGAATCCGTTTCACTAACAGACAAATCGTGATGGCTCACTGAGATTATTTTATCCTGTAAACATATATACAATCCATCATGTTAACTTTGCAAATAATTAAAGATTTGTAACTCGTGTGTCATACATACGTGGATAAACTTCATATGCATTCCAAATTGGACATTTTCTACTCTCAATTTTATACTAAGGTCAGTGTAAACAGTGTTTTGTCACGATTGTTTGAACCACAGTAGACGTGACTTACTTTATTTATTTCTTCATAAATCAATAGTTCAATCTGACGCTTTCATTTGTCAAGACACATTGAACAATTAATAATAGAATGTCCCACAACATTATCTATTGGTTGTAGAAATTGTAAAGTGAATGTATGCACTAACCTTAATTATAAGTTAATATTAGGTGTATATAGGTAGCCAACGTTGTCTTCAGAACAGCTCACGCCGACGAAGACCTGGTACATATTATCCGTGTTATGTGGAACATCTGTGATTTTTTTAACCTGTTTATGTCTAAATGAATGTTAAGTCATAAAATCCTCACTCATCCTCTCCGTTCACCATTCATATTTAGTACTCGCCATCTACATAGCCCAACGATTTCGATCCAATATTTCCGAATCCCTACATCTTGATCGGTTTCAAACTTCTTCACCACATTAGGTCTAACAAACCCCTAAGTTCAATTTGGACTTGGCGGCTCTGTACTCGATGAAGCTCCATCCCATTTCCCCCTGATCTCTTCAACCGCTACAAAGTCCTAGACCAAATCCCCGTACATCATTTTGAGTCTTCACCAGTCCCTTCAACTCCCCTTGCATTACCAACTGCTTCCACCAAGTGCTTCCATCCTACACACAAAATCCCAACACCATTGTCTGGCATTGGTCGTCTTCTCCCTTTTTGGCATTCTACAGCCTGGAGTCTGCCTGTTTGATCCACAAATATTTATATTATTTCACATTGAAAATCACCACCCCTGTCAGCTGCACCGTCCTTCCCTCATCTATAAAGAAAGGCGTTATTTCGACGACTGGTCATGGCGTCATCGCGGGTGGGAGCGTCAGGAGTGACAAAACCAGAAGCAAGGCTAATGAACGAGGCGTCAGGGATATCGGCGGGATGCCATTGGTTGATTCAACCAGAGGGGCGACAGGGACCGAGGACCAGGCATTGGGAAGATATCGAGGGCGGGCAGTAAATGAGAGGACGGAGCAGCCGACGGCCGACCAGCTGGAGGCCTCGGCCTGGGACTGACACGGCCGGGTGTGGCCAGGGGCAGAAAAGTGTCAGTCTGCAGGGGCATCATCTTCATGGGGGAAGCAGTTACCCACACATTCGCGTCGGAGCTCAACGGGACGGAACTACGACTATTTCGTCGGACCGATCGTCGGCAGTCGCATTGCTTCATCTACAAGTGGGAAGCAGTGACCACACATTTAACGTCGGGGCTCAACGGGAGGGAACTTCGAATCGTCGTCGAACCGATCGACGGTAGTTGCCGGTGTCAATCTGCAGGGTCATCATTTCCAAATGGGGGTAAGTGACTGTGGCCGGTGGAGATTCATGCGGCAGTGGGGTGTATCCCTTCGGTGCTGGGTTGCAAAATCATAACTGTGTTAATTAGTTATAAACGGGGCAATGGGGGACTTGATACGGGCGTGGCTACCGTCGGGTGCTGCACCCCTTTATCTTGACATAACTGGTAAGGTTTTCCGGGTGATTGGTTAACGCCGGTGCAGTGTTGTGTGAGAAGCCCGAACCATTGTCATAATTGTTTAATTTGGTTGTGCGTCGAATGTGATACTTAAGCATGATGGTTAATCCCGAATAAATCCTAAACAAGGGACGAATAATCATTATCCATGCGCTCAATTCAAATAATAAACCTCTTTGTCTTTCCGGTCTCCAGTACTCGCCTTGACCCTCCTTCACTATCACTATCAGCTATCTTTTCAATCATCTTCAATCTGCGTCTTCTCTCAGAAACTCTATGCCTAGAGTAAAGGCACTGTGACCCTTTGTAACGAATCACAAATGATTCACGCAGGTTACGACTGGTTTTTAATTTCTATCTTCCAGCCCTCACAGTGTCTGTATTTGAATCTTGTAGCCGGGGCGTTAGAATCTTGCTTCCGTATACACCGCGTATCGTAAAAGGCGACTACAAGAACGCAACGTAGCCGGGGGTACAATCGTGCTCTAGTAACCCCTGAGTGTCGTAAAAGGCGATCGAAATAGCCGGGGCGAAGGGGCTAGGAATCCCGTTATCTGTAAAACCCTTCCTCAAAGACGGCAAGATAAGCGGGGGGAGGAGAGGCTCACGCCTCTCCGAACTCCATTGTTAGGGTCGCTGAATGTGCGTGGCTGTAGTACGAATGGTGTAAAGAGCAGGGAATTGGTGAGATGTTTGTGAGGAGGAAGTTTGATGTGTTGGCGCTGAGTGAGACAAATTGAAAGATAAGGGAGAATGTCAGTTTGGTGTGGTAAGTGGAAGAAAGACTGGTGTGGAGGGAGGTTTGGCACGAGAAGGTGTGGTTTTGAGATTGAGTGATCGGTTGGGTAGTAGCGTTACCAAGTGGAAGGAGGTGTCCTCAAGATTGATGTGGGTAAAAGTTAAGTTAGGCGTAGAAAGATGGGTATTTGTGAGTGCATATGGTCGAGGTAGAGAGAGGAGTGAGGAGGATACAGAGCAATTTTGGACTGACCTGAGTGAGTGTATTGAGAGTTTTGGAGGTCAATTCAAATTAATTTTACTGGGTGACCTTAATGCGAGAGCTGGAGATGCAGTGGTGGAAAATGTTGTAGGAAGGTATGACGTTCCCGGTAGAAAAGACATTGTAGAAAACCTGATAGTCCTGTGTATGGAACAGGAGTTGGTTGGTGGTCGGGAACCGTTTGTTCAAGAAGCGAGATATCCACGAGTACACATGGGAAAGGATGGCCCGTGGTGCATTGGTGAAGAGAGCGCTGATGGATTTTGTGCTGATGTCGAGGAGAGTGGTGGGGAGGCTGCTGGATGCGCGGGTGTTGAAGGGGGAGGGTGGAGGAGTGTCTGACCATCTGCTGGAGGAAGGTAGATTAAAAGTGGAGCAGAGGTGGAAGGACAACATAAGAGTGGTAGGAGGAAGAGAGGTACTGAAAGTCAGTGAACTGAATGAATGTGGAGGGAGAATGGGAGACGTTAAGAGATGCGTCGCTGAGATGTGCGAAGAATGTGTGTGGTGCGCACCGTGCGGGTGGGTGCAGAACGAAAGGTTGCGAGTGGTGGAACGAGGAAGTTAAATTGACGGTGACACGGAAAAGTGGATCGTTTGAGTAGTGATTGCAGGTGAAGTCGGCGGTGGCATATGAAGGCTATAAAGAGAGGAGAAACGAGGTGATGCGAGTGGTGAGGAGAGCAAAAAGGGACGCTGATGCCAGGTGGGGCAGATGGTTGTGCCAGAATTGTGGGGAGAACAAAAAGAAGTTCTGGAAAGAGGTGAAGAGGGTGATGGCCAGTTGTTGTTGGAAAGTGGTGATGTACGGAAGAGGTGGGCCGAGTATTTTGATGAGTTGTTGAATGTCGAGGATGACAGAGAGGCTGACATTGTTGCTGTGAGTGGTGGTGCTCGGATGCCAGTTTTGGGAGAGAGACTTGTGGCGGACATTACCAGAGAAAAGGTGCAGGAGGCGGTGGAGGTGATGAAAGCAGGGAAAGCCCCTGTTTTGGATGGCGTTGCGACCGAGTGCCTGAAAAAGGGTGGATTAACGATTGTCTAATGGTTGGTTCGGTTACTGAACTTGTGTTTTGTGGCAGGCGTGGTACCAATTGAGTGACGCAGTGCCTGCATTGTTCCGCTGTATAAGGGCAAAAGAGATACAAATGAATGCTATAACTCGAGAGGAATCAGTCTGTTAAGTGTGGTTGGTAAGTTGTACGGAAGAGTGCTGATCAAAAGGATTAGGGACTGTACGGACTGAGCAATTGGAGAGGAACAGTGTGGTTGTGGGAGTTTACAAGTGTTTACAAGTGTATGAAAACAACAACAGGCCTTTTGGCCCAAACTGGGTTGACATCTAATAGAAGGAGGTAAGTTCTGAAGTACAACGACTTCTGTTTTAATAGATCGAGAAAGGGAAAGTTTGTTGAAGGAAATAACATTTAACAATGGTTATCGAAACAACTCAAACAAGCACCTGAAGATAAGCCACCGACCACATCAACACACACGGTGTTGATCTGAGATTGTACAGTTTCATTCCTCGAAAACCGAATTACAACGAGCAGGTACCAATGCCGGGCACCTTATTTACCGTGCCAGTGCCAGGTCCTGGCACTAATTTAACCGTATAGGTGTCAATGCCGAACACCATTTTTCACGAATATACTGGTGAAAATGCTATAGATGGGAGCTATTTAGCGGCGATTTTGGTAGAATTTATCGAGCCGT
>SDVV010019615.1:0-13489 GCA_016164225.1 Gammarus roeselii | reverse complement strand
ACGTTATATTTGCTCGGTTTTCTACTGCCAAAAACACGCCGTTCTGCAATTAATATACACTGCCTCGTACAGCCATACAGATCATTCAATCTTACGTTATCAACACCTTCATTCACTCTGAGAAGCCTATCTGAAATACTTGCAAGAAGGACATCAAGCTCGGCATAGAATCTGTACAGTAGTCTCTTATTATCAAAATTCCAATCAATCGTCCTAACCTCGCAAGAGTTAGGTTGTCTAGGAGTCTGCATTCCCTCTACACTCAAAGTTACCCCTAAAACACGGTGATCGGAGCAGGCAACATTGGGCAGCAAGTGACAGGAAATTGTTGCATCTACTAAAAGAGAGGACAAAGCAATATGATCGATCCATGAGGTGGAAAGAGAACCGTGATTCACATGCGTGTACATGTCCGGTGGCAGCAGCCTCGTGTCCTGAAATGCAACATTATGCTCAGCAAATAGCTCTTCAATCTCAATGAATCTATTTGTGTGTGGTGAGGCATTAAAATCTCCTAAAATACACACTTGTTGCTCCTCCCTACACAAAAGTCCCTAACATCAGATCAGCTAATTTTTGTGGCTTAAGAGAGTCAATGGCTTGACTATTTCTTGGCAAACAGCAGCCTATCAGCCCAAGTACTGGAAAGGACAATTGCAGCGCCTTCGTTCACGAAAAAAAGCAAAGCATTCGTTAAAGCAGAGACATCCACATGAAGACTTGACAGAAAATGAATAGAAAATAAGCAGGCAAGATCTAAAGAGGGTCCTGAAATGTAAGAAGAAAGATTATGGAAATGAAATTTGCTGCAAATGCCAAAACTAATCCGAAACAACTTTAGTATTATATTTTTAGCAAAAAAAAAATTGAAATCTGTAATAGGTCCTCTTGAGAATGATGTTGTTGCGCTAGAAACTCAGAACACTAAAATGAGTATTCTACTAAATGAATACTTTTGTTCTGTATTTACATTAGAGAATCAGGATATTCCTAATCCTGAGGATATCATAGCAGCAAAACTAATGGAAACCCTCACCACAGTGAACTTTTCCCCTGCCAAAGTCATTAAATATATAGATAAATTGAAAGTCACCAAATCTCCAGGTCCAGACCAAATTCATTTCAGAATTCTATAAGAGACTAGAAACAAAATTGCTGAACATCTATGAACCATTTCCACACTATCTCTCAAAAATGGCACCTGTCCCTCTAAATAGAAAGAGGCCAACGTTACCCCAATTTTTAAAATAAGGACAAAGAGTGTCCCGGCAACTACGGTTCAATCAGTCTCACCTCAGTCATTGGCAAGTTGATGCAAAAAAAGTTTGATAACTGATAAAATTACAGAATTCCTAGAATCAAACAAATTGTTTGGCGACTCCTAGCATGGCTTCAGACACAACCGTTTCTGTCTTACAAATCTGCTACTCTTTTTCAGAAATATAATCAAAATCCATGACAAAATCTCCAATCTAAATCATGTACCTTGACTTCCAAAAGGCCTTTGATAAAGTCCCCCACAAGCGCCTAATTAGTTGATTGCACAGCATCGGTATTTGAGGCTAGCCTAGGATAAAAATGCTGGCTTACAAACATACGACAGCAAGTTGTACTTATCGGATCTTCCTCCCCCTGGGGTAATGTTACAAGCGGCGTGCCCCAAGGATCTGTGTTAGGTTCAGTTCTCTTTATAATATTCATTAACGATCTTGATAGCAACATACTCTGAAACATTAGCAAGCTTGCAGACGATACTAAGATTGAAGGAAAAGTGCAAAACTAGTGTCAGCAGATCCAACTAGACTTGAACAAAATTGTTGATTGGTTAGAAAAGTGGCAAATGAAATTTAATGTAGACAAATGTAAAGTTATACACATAGGTCCTCATAACCCCAAACACGAATATTCAATGTCTGGAAAGAAACTCATTACCATCACTGAAGAGAGAGATTAAGGTGTTTTAGTAGTGGCTGGCCCGAATGACAGCACAAAACTAATACTTATATTTCCAGGGTCCTCTGGCAATAGGTTCCAGAACAGTGCTTTTGTTCTATCAATTTTAGGGACAGGTACAAAGTGCAAACTCAAGAGACATTATCCAATATTTATTGACAACTTTGGTAAAAATCACAGCACTAGATTCAAGACACACAATGCAAGAGGGGGGCTGAGGCTAGAACTTCTGAGGAAGTTCAGCAGCTCTGCTGCAAGTGAATGAAAAAAGAACAAGGTTTAAGTTACAAGTTGAACAACCTTTTTTAAAAGTGGATTCACAAAAAGTAAACATATGATATGTCTCTATAAACTCATCATATGATTCAATACACGCCAACTTCTCAACATGCTTCAATAGGTAAAACATATACACAACTAAGAAACATCCTAGAAATATTGGAATGTAAAAGCTATCATATAATTTGAATGAATATCATACATACTCTGATATATTTCATTGTAGTTTAAAAGATTCTGGCAATAGAATTACAAACTTAAGGACTGCTACAAATGAATAAACTACATTTTGGCAAAACACTGAAAAAATGCATTTACAGGTATATACAAAATAATGCATTGTTTCAACATATACTAACACTTGCGGGCAGCAACATTCCTCAGCCCTGGCAACCAAACACACGCATAAATATTACCTGATCCTGCACTCCTGGAGGCTAGGACCACAACCCAACTGGTCATTGCATGCGGCAAGCTTATCCAAAGAAGATGGAAGGCACAATGGACAGCAGCTAGCAATGAGGAGCAGTTGGCGGCAACAGCGCTCCGAGAAGAATACTGCGCAAAAATGTTGAGTAAGAATCCACATGAAAACAAGATGGCCATGAGTGATTAAAAATTCACTAACTCTATAAAAAATCTAACTCAGTTCAAACATTTGCTAAGGAACTAAAGCTCAAATCCATGAACATAATGTAATAGACAACTAGTACCCTGCATATTATCAATGAAAGAGCTCATAGCAAAAATTAAGGATTTTGATAACACTCTGCATCTCATGTATTGGCTTCTTTAAATCTAGGCATTCAGTTTCCTCTCCAGAAGAAAGAAATGCCAACAAGTTGATGGTGGGGCAGTTAGGCAGATCCCGCCTCAGGAGAGATGTCAATCCTCTGTCAGACAGCCAACAAGCAATGAGCAAGCTGTAACAAGATACCCAGCATTATCAGCAAAGCATAAGGCTCCACATACCCCCAAGCACAAGGAACAGCCGGCTAGTGGCCAGAAAATCTCACTAGTAGGCAATATACATAATGAGCCAAAATATCATATTACATACGATTTCTTGAAGTTACATTGGTACAACACCTCTCATAAGATGACAATCTATTACGATAGTGTGACT
Organism: Gammarus roeselii; assembly: GCA_016164225.1. Classification (NCBI taxonomy): domain Eukaryota; kingdom Metazoa; phylum Arthropoda; class Malacostraca; order Amphipoda; family Gammaridae; genus Gammarus; species Gammarus roeselii. The sequence goes on along the minus strand of SDVV010019615.1, from coordinate 10,131 downwards.
TAACTTATATATCAATCCTTTAACAAACAGTATCAGCTTTTTAGAATACTTACATAATTACACAACATATAATAAATAATTTGCTAATATTGCACAGTGTATCACTAATTCATAGACAGACAAATGATGAACTATCATGCATGTAATATCCAATATTATAAATAGCAATGAAAAATTAACTATTCAAAATAGCCAATCACAGACTACACAAGTAATACCCAAACCACTGAGGGAAAACACTGCAACTATACTCCCAGCTCACCTTCTGTGTCCTCAGAGTTTGCATTTCTCAACACCACTGCACATCAATATGACAGCATGACAATGTCACATTTCAATCATCTTTCCAACACTTAAATATAACTACTCTGCTTAATCTAGAATATGAAAGAAAAATTATTGCAGAGTGGGAATCATGATTAGATCAATATGACAACTGTAAACGCAATGCACTACTACATTGTCATCATTAGTAACTTATAAAGCAGCAAGCAATCTAACAATGCTGTCAAGAAAGGGAACAAGATGCCAGGTATTATATCCCGCACTATCTCGTATCTCGTACAGTAAGTTCAAGTTATTTAATGCATTTGTTAGACTGCATCTTGAGTATGCCGTTCAATTTTGGTCTCCATTCCTTAGAAAAGACGTTATTTAACTTGAGAAGGTTCAACATAGAGCTACCCAATTCATCCCCTTGCTGCGGAATAAATTGTACGAAGACAGGTTTTGTGAATTCAATCTTTATTCGCTAGAGAATCGTAGAGTCAGAGGCAACATGATAAAAGCGTGGAAGATTATGAAGGGTAAGGAAAACATCCACCGAGCAAGCCTTTTCACTCCAGATACAAACCGAGTGACTAGGAACATTGGATACAAATCGTTTCTCACTCGACATCACGCGCAATTTCTTCACATATAGAGTTGTCAAAGAATGAAACAAACTTCCAGCCGAAGCTGTAAACAGCAATTGAATCGAAACGTTCAAGTTGCGACTCAATAAGTTCTACACAAATTGTCAATAAATAGCTAAACCGTTCCTTTTCTTGTTTTAAAAATAATCAGGAATGGCACACAAAGCTCTCTTAGATGTTCTACTGCAGAAATAATCCTCTTGCTATGAAAGGCAACATAGTTTGGGCCAATAGGCCTGTTGTTGTCTTCCTACACTTGTATACAACCACGGCTCCCAACACCACCACGGTCGCCGGCATCACCGCGCACTTCGACCGCCAGCACCACCGCGGCCGCCAGCAACACTCCGGCCGCCTGCACCTCCCCCGTCCCCAGTCCCCCCGTGACCACCAATACCGCTCCGGCTATCAGCATCGCCGCGCCCACGCGCACCGCCGCACCCAATACCGCGGCCCACCACCGCACCAGCCAGTGCAGGACCAGAGGAATCTCTGGAAACGACAACAGGCCCACCTTGAACAGCACCGGGATCAGCCCCCGTCCCGCAGCTGCCGCCAAGAATTCACTTCTCTCCTCTCCGTCACTCTCTGATGCATTACGAGCACGCCTCCGAGTCAGCAACTCTTCTCTTTGCCTGTTAGTTAGGTCTTTCTAAATGTAAATACTTCTAAAACCATCAAAGCTCTTCAGCATAGGGGCCTGCATGAGTATCTCAAGTACGTGAGTATCTCAAGTACAATTTATAATCGTCTGCAGATGCCTTGAACATGCATAGAAGACCACTCAAGATGTACAGATACAGACACTTAGCCAAAATCCTCCAGCAAGGGGGGGTGGCCAACGGCAAGGCGCACCTCACACCCTCATACACTCACACACCTTAGCTCGTTTGCTTAAAAGAGTGATGCCGGGGACCCTGCTACACACCCTCCGGGTCATGTATGCGGTTGGAGGTCAGTGTCCGCATCAGGGCCCGACAGCGTGACTGGATTACCCCTGCCACGTCATAATGACCAGGCCCCCCGCCCACGACCATCCCGTTTCTCGATGATATGCCTAGGACGGAAAAGCACATCAGGGCATCGTCACAACTTATCTATTCACAACCATTTTCCACTCACGCCTATCCAGTGCATGCTCTCTCTCTACCTCCACACTCACGTCTCTTCCTACCACCTGCTTCACACCATCCATCCACCCAAACTTTGGTTTCCCTCTAGGCCTAGGCCCACTCGCCTCTGACTTCAACACCTTTTTCACCAATCTCCCTTTATCCATCCTCATCATGTGAGGATGGATAACCATCTCAGAACATACAAATCAACTCTGTCCTCTATCTTCTTCACCATCCCCATTCTAATGTGAACCACCTCTTTAGTGAACCTGTCTCTTAGTGACACTCCAGCCACCCTCCTCAAACATTTCATCTCGAAAACATTCAACCTTATTCTCTCCTCTGCTCTCACCCTCTAAGTATCAGCTCTTTACAGCACAGTTTGCACAGTGACACCCTCATACAGCCCTCTTTGCTTCCATCCCCAACGTCCTGCAGCTCATTTCGCACTTCAGTGCACCCAACACTCTACACCCCTCCTTCACTCATGACTTCACCTCAGTTTCCACTAATTCAGTCTTCTCCACACTGGAGCCGGGATACTTAAAATACTGAACTTCTTCCAACAACTCTCCATTTAGGAGGATGCTAATCCTGCTTGCATTGACAGTCCTTGAGCATTTCATAACTTTACTTTTACACACATTCACTTGAAGCTTCCTTTTCTCACACACTCTACCAAACTCAGACACTAGCCTACATAGCTTCTCCTCTGAATCCGCAACCAGGGCGGTATCATCCGCAAAAAGCAACTGGCTCAGTTGCCAACTCCGACCATTCGCTTCCAACAGCTCCAAGCCACAACCCAGCACACTTGCGCTCACCTCCCTGACCACTCCATCCATATAGTTATTGATCAGCCAGGGGGACATTACGCAGCCTTGTCTTAGTCCCACTTTCACTGAGAACCAATCACTCACCTCGCTCTTCACTCTGAAAAATGCTCGGCTGCCAACATAGAAACTCTGCACCGCTTTCAACAAAATATCCGCCCACGCCATACATACACAACACTCCACAGCGCTTCCCTGTCAATCCTGTCATATGCCTTCTCCAGATCCATGAAAGCCCAGAACACGTTCTTTCCCTTTGCAAGGTACTTCTCACATACCTGTCTCACTACAAAAATCTGATCAGAGCACCCTCTACAACTTCTAAAACCACATTGTTCCTCTCCAATTGCGCAGTCTGTACAGTCTCTTATCTTTTTGATCAGCACTCTCACTTACAACTTACCAACCACAATTGACAGACTGAAACCTCTTGAGTGGCAGTATTCATTTTTATCGCTTTTGCTCTTATACAGCGGAACAATGCAGGCACTGTGCCACTCAATTGGTACCACGCCTGCCACAAAACACTAGTTCAGTAACCTCACCAACCACTCAACAATTGTTACTCCACCCTTTTTCAGGCACTCGGTTGCAATGCCATCCAAACCAGGGGCTTTCACTTCTTTCATCACCTCCACGGCCTCCTGCACCTCTTCCCTGGTAATTTCTTCCACAAGTCTCTCCTAAAACTGACATACAAACACCACCACCCACAGCAACAATGTCAGTCTCTCTGTCATCCTCGACATTCAACTACTCGTCAAAATACTTGTTCCACCTCTTCCGTACATCACCACTTCCCAACAACAACTGGCTGTTTTCTTCTTTCACCATTTCCTCCTTTAAGGTCTCTCCCTTTTTTCACCCTCTTAACTGTTTTCCAGAACTTTTTTTTTGCTCTCAAAATTCTGACAATCATCTGCTCCACCTGGCATCAGTGTCTCTTTTGTGTCTCCTCACCACCCGCTCCACCTTGTTTCTTCTCTATAGCCTTCATATGCCACCACCAACTTCACCTGCAACCACTCCTCAAATGCACCTCTTTTCCGTGTCACTGCTAGTTTAACCTCCTCGTTCCATCACTCGCAACCTTACCTTCTGCACCCGCCCACGCGGCGCGCACCTCACACATTCATTGCACATCTCAGTAACGCATCTCTTAACGTCTCCCATTCTTCCTCCACATCTTTCAGGTCCTGTCCTCTCACGTTGTCATATTCTTCTCTCAACGCCTGTTGGTACTCCTCAGCTCAGCTTCTCACTTTGAGTTCACTCACTTTCACTACCTCTCTTCCTCCTCCTACTTGTTTGTTGCTCTTCCACCTCTGCTTCACTCTTAATCTACCTTCCACCAGCAGATGTTCAGACACTCCTCCACCTCCCCTCTCAACACCTGCACATCTAGCAGCCTCCCAACCACTCTCCTCAATATCAGCACAAAATCCATCTGCACCCTCTCCATCACTGCTCCAGGGGTCATTCTTACCCATGTGTACTTGTGGATATCTTGCTTCTTGAAAAAACTGTTCCCAACCACCATCGCCTGCTCCACACACGGACTTATCAGGTTTTCTCCACTGTCAATTCTACCAGGAACGCCATACCTTCCTATCACATTTTCCACCACTGCATCTCCAACTCTTGCATTAAGGTCACCCAGTACAACTACATTAAATTGACCTCCAAAACTTCTCATACACTCACTCAGGTCAGTCCAGAATTGCTCCCTCTCCTCATCACTCCTCCCACTACCTGGACCATATTTGCTCACAAATACCCATCTTTTTATGCCTAAATTAATTTTCACCCTCATCAATCATGAGGACACCTCCTTCCACTCAGTAATGCTACTAGCCAACAGATCACTTAATATCAAAACCACACCTTCTCGTGCCCAACCTTCCTCCACACCAGACTTTCTTCCAGATGTGATTGATATAAATCAAGAACAGTAGCGGACCAATGACAAAGCCCTGAGATTCACCACTTGTCACATCAGCTGGGCTGCTCACGCTACTACTCACTCAAACACTCATTACTCTGCTAGAGAGAAATGCCACAATCCAAGTCAGCAATGTGATATAAACACCCAAGGACTCTAGCTTAGACAGAAGCACACCATGACTCACCACATCAAATAAGTGGATGGATGGTGTGATGCTGGCAATGGAAAGAGGAGACTTGAGTGTGTAGGAAGCAAGAGAGCATGCAATAGAGAGGCACGAGTGGAGAATGGTTGTGAATGGATCAATTTTGAAGCTGCCCCTGTGTACTTTCCTGCTATTGGCAGTGCATCCATGTTCGCCGCTATGAAAAGGCATGGACATACCGGTTTTGCTGTCCGCCCTTCTGCTGACACTGATCTTGGACCATCCTCTTGATCCAGAGTGTGGAATGGCTTTCCCAGCTGAACTAGGTGCAAAAGAGCTAAGTTTGTTAAGTGCAAGTGTAGAAGAGTGTGAGGTGTGCCATTCTGTTGGCCACTCCACTGCCTGAAGGATTCGGCCTAGTGTCTGTATCTTTACTACATTTAGATCTTCTTTTTTTGCCAATTTGAGCTCTGAATTTAAATTGCTCATGTATTGGTGTGGCCAATTTCTCCTGTATCAGACTTTACTTGTTAGGCTAATGTATTGGTGTGGCTAATTACCCCTATATCAGACTTCACTTGTCAAGTGCTGGCAATTGTGTGTCTGCTTTCTGGTCAGATAGCTATTCTAAAAGGATGTAGGCACAGTAGCAAAATAAAATGTATTAGGTAAGGATTCTAGAATAACTTAACTTCATTATAACTTTTTGGTTACACATTCAAGCATAATGGATAATTGATTTCTAGACATCATCAGGTATTGTTTGATCATTTTGATACTATAAATGTACTTGTATGATGTTGAAATCTGTGCAGGATAAAATACCCTTTGAATCTTCCTATTAGTCTGGTCATTAGCTAATTTCCTTTTGCTACTGTTTCTACCTGGTTGGTAGGAATAATTTTACTAGCTACCTGGTAAATAGGAACAATATAACTAGCTATCTATTACTTTATGATGAATTGCAGGGACTGGTTCAAGATCCACAAGCCCAAATGCATATCTAACACCTGCTTGGTCATTGTGGAGGGCATCACAGTGTCCACGATCCGTAACCTTAATTTAAGAAGAAAGGAGATGAGGCATCTTCACAGGAGGAGGCTACATAAGGGGCTAATCTCTCCTTACCTTGGCGACTACAAAGAAGATGAGCCACAAACTATTGGTATGAGCAATGAGAGCAATGGTGGAGAGCCACTGAAAAAACATCTCAAAGCACAACACTTCATACCAGAAATTTTAAATGGACTACAAACCTGGCTGCCCCAAACCAGCACTCTGCTCTCATTGAGGGTGGAAGTGGTACCCCCATCACTGAATGGTCACTCAGTGCTGTTGGATATCTTTCTTATTCCTTTGTCCCGTAAGAGACAAAATAACATAAAATGTAAGTAGTTACATGTCTATTCTGTAAGACTAAATTTATACTCTAGTTACAGACCAATTGATTGGATTATATTGTAGCAGATCATTTTCCAAACCAGCTGCCTTTGCCTATGGTAGCATTTCAACAAATTTGGAAGCTACTCAACCAAATTTAATGTATGTGTTAGTCTAAAAGGATTTATTGATTCAAGTCTGGTTGTGTTTCTTGAGGACAATGAGATTCTCTTCCTACATTGGTTTAGATTCTGGGAATTTTGGTCTACTGGGGGTCAACTTATGGCTTATTCAGATGTTTCAGACTAGGTGGATGATAGCTTTGTTGTGGAGGTTGTGCTGCTTGATTTTTCAACGTTATTCAATGTTGTTTCTCATGATGTGCTGATTCACAAGGTGAGGGAGGTAGTAATTGGGGCAGTTCTGCTTGATTGGATTTTTTTTTACGATTGTTCCATGAGGGTTGCTGTTGACAGTTGTTGTAGTAAGTTGAAGGATTTAATTAGTGGTGTTCCTCAGGGTTCAGTACTGGGTCTTGTGCTGTTCCTAATCCATGTCAATTGCTTCACAAATGAAGTGCTTTCTTCTTGTAAATCATTTGGTGCTGACTACAAGCTATATCTTTGGTACAAGAGGGTAAAGGAGTCTGCAGTTGCTGGTGTGTCTTGTCTGCAGTTGGATCTGGATAGTCTGCACGGTTGCTGCAGCTTGGAACTTGCGGCTGAATTCAAATAAGTGTGATGTGTTGAGGCTTGGTTGTTTGTTAGCCAAGTGGACTGATGAGGACCCATGAACCGTATACTCTTCAAGTGGTATTCCATTGAAGTTTATTCAGTTCCGCAGAGACCTGGGTGTGGTGGTAGATATGAAATTGAAATACCACCATGTCAGAGCGGTAGTGGGGAAGGCTTCATGATTGGCCAACAACCTACTAAGATTCACCATTTGCCATAGTTCTCAGTTCATGGCGTCCCTCTTTGTGATGTGCATTAGGCCTGTCATGGAATAATGTTTGTTGGTAAAGCATGTGGTTTTTCTTGGAGATTAGGAATGCTAAAATCTGTGCAGAGAAGATGGACAAAGAGTGTGGATGATCTGGCTGAGTTGGATTACTTTTCCAGACTGAAGCAGCCTGACTTGTTTTCTATGAGGGGAAGGTTTCTCAGGTTGGACCTTATGGAGTACCGGAGGATCATCTGTGGGTTGGATGGTAGTGCCAAAGTTATTTTTTCTGCAAGCTGCTGGTGTGAGAACATGAAGCCATCCCTATAAGTTTTTGATTTGGGCTTGTAATACTGACACCAAAAAATATTATTTAGTGTGCAATGGGGTCAGTTGTGGAACAGTCTTCTAACTTGCTTCTCTGTGTGCTTTTCTTTTTTGCACTGAGTTCTGTTTTTTTTTCATCTATACCATTTGTTCATATGATAGCTAATGGTGCGTGCTAATTCCAGTTCCTAAAGATGTGTTTACTTAGCTGTTCTCAATATTAAATTGGCACGCATGTCTGTGCTGGCCTCCCCAGCTCTGATGCTCCTCATTGGTTTGTGGTACTGCTGGAGGAGGCTGCAAAGGTAAGAGATTCTTACTATACATTGAAATTATAATATACTTTACTACCACTTAAATTGAGTTTGAGGGGCCTAACTCAATTTTTCTTCAGGTCTGTTGATTTTGTCCACTATAATTTTAAGGAAAATTGTATTGAATATCAATTCCTTCAAATATTTAGATTAATTGTTTCAAACAGTCTAACAAGGACCTGCAAAATGTTACTTGTTTTTGAATCATATGAATTGTATGAGAAACACTTGGTTTACATTGTTGTCATGCATAAAAAAGTGAAGCCATTGGCTTACCTCATTTGCCATGCAGGGGTGGACCTAGTGAATCTACAATAGGAAGTTACCAAACAAGACCATGAATACAGAGGGCATGCTATACAAACAACCTACAACAGGTTGAAACAACCAAAGCAAACTACTCCATACCTCTCCACCTAGCAAGGACATCCTCATTGGCAACCCACCATTGACTCCAGCTTCCTTCCATGTAACAGATAGCTTGCTACTCTTGTTCTAAGAATGTATTGCCTTACCTTACAGTTCAGAGACAAAGGTTTAAAATTCAGTTATCACTTGACAGTTCAGGGACAAAAGACACCAGTACACCTCACCTGATCAAGAATTTAGACTGCAGCCCACACAACTCTCACCCAAGAAAAATTTTGTTACAGGAATTGTACCTGACAAGGTAACCATCTTCCAAAAATCACCTTTGCTTCTTCTAGGAATTGATCCTGTCAAGACATCCGTATCAAGGGTGGTTAGCTATGTCAATAATAGGTGTGTCAAATGGTAGCCCGCCCCATCAAAAGCAAGCTCGGATCATTTTATCTGATTTCCAAATGTTTAACTGCTTGTTTAATTTTTTCCAAACAACGTACCGCAGGTATTTTACCTGGTAACAAATGTCATTGTTTTGGTGCCAATTTTATTGTGCATAAAAAAAGAGCTATTCCGGTTACTCCTGCCATGTAGGTTGGTAGCCCTTGTGAATCTACAATGGGCACCTACCCAATGAGACAATGAATACTGAGGGCATGCTACACAAACAACATAACAATAGGTGGAAAGATATGCAAGCACACTACTACAGCAATAATGTTCAAAGTGATGTAAACCCAGTCAAAAGCATTGGCCATTGCATTGTACCATAGTGTATTTTTTGGAAGTGTAAGGAATTTCTTGTTGGAAGTAAAATTAGATATATGATCATTGTATCATTTTTTCACTTGGCTACTTGCTATATTAAATGATTATGTATGACCGAATGTGTGGAATTGGCTAAAATGCTCATTAAAATGAAGCATTGCAACTGTATTACTTATGACAACTAGTAATGGTTAATAATATTAATTTATTGCAGCCTTTTTTGAATGGCAAATGACTTATTGACCAAAATTGTTTGCATGTACTAGGAGCTGTTAATTTTATGGGAAAGAAATTGTTTATAGTAGCTAATATTTTTGATATCTCTAACTGAATATTAGTGTAGGGCTCTAGTTTGGAGTATTATCTTGAATTTTTCCTTCTATTTGCAGATCATAAAGCAAGGAAGCCTAAGTCATTGCTACTTCTGGACTCAGATGAAGCATTACACAAGCAAGCAAAAGTTAATGCAATGGACTCCTGCAATGATGCAACTGCAAGTCTTGAACAGCAAGAAACGCCTTACACTGGAATGAGTCAATCTGCTCCAACTGTTCTCTATTACCATCAACTGGCTCAAAGATGGGATGGGTCCAGCCGCTCTGCCTGCACAGCTTCCTCTAATTACTGGACCAAGGGTGCCACTCTTGATGATGTAAAATTACTGAAGCCAGACAAGTTTGATAGAAGGAGTTTGCTCATGACTCTGGAAGACATGCTTACCAATAATTGCCCTGTGCACCCCAAAGTTCATTCCAAGTTTACTAGGGTGGACTGTGATGACAAGATTGATTATTCTGAGTTTGTTGGCACAAAACGTTCATACATTCCAGTAAGTAGCTAGCTTGTGTATGCTCATTTGCAACTGATATTTAATTCTTTTTGTTTTTTTATGTTTCTGCAATCCGGTAATATATTTCAGTTTGTTCCTCCCTACTAGTAGTAATAAGTATTTTGAGCAGTCTACAAAAATACATTTTTCATATTTGTTGCTCCATGAATCCAAAAATCTTGCATATGTGTGTGTGTGTGTGTGTGTGTGTGTGTGTGTGTGTGTGTGTGTGTGTGTGTGTGTGTGTGTGTGTGTG
>SDVV010019614.1:0-13490 GCA_016164225.1 Gammarus roeselii | reverse complement strand
CTATGCAGCCATGTCAGTCGGTGCTATGCAGCCATGTCAGTCGGTGCTATGCAGCCATGTCAGTCGGTGCTATGCAGCCATGTCAGTCGGTGCTATGCAGTCATGTCAGTCGGTGCTATGCAGTCATGTCAGTCGGTGCTATGAAGTCATGTCAGTCGGTGCTATGCAGTCATGTCAGTCGGTGCTATGCAGTCATGTCAATCGGTGCTATGCAGTCATGTCAATCGGTGCTATGCAGTCATGTCAGTCGGTGCTATGCAGTCATGCCAGTCAGTGCTATGCAGTCATGTCAGTCAGTGCTATGCAGTCATGTCAGTCGGTGCTATGCAGCCATGTCAGTCAGTGCTATGCAGCCATGTCAGTCAGTGCTATGCAGACACGTCAGTCAGTGCTATGCAGATACGCCAGTCAGTGCTGTGTAGACACGTCAGTCGGTGCTATGCAGTCATGTCAGTCGGTGCTATGCAGCCATGTCAGTCGGTGCTATGCAGTCATGTCAGTCGGTGCTATGCAGTCATGTCAGTTGGTGCTATGCAGTCATGTCAGTTGGTGCTATGCAGTCATGTCAGTCGGTGCTATGCAGCCATGTCAGTCGGTGCTATGCAGACACGTCAGTCGGTGCTATGCAGACACGTCAGTCGATGCTACGCAGCCATGTTCAACGATGTCACGTCAGTCGATACCCGAAGATGTGCGTGTCCCAAACGCAGTGTATGCAGCGTGCGTAGATGTGTACTAGAGGGTGTTCCAGACTAGATGGTGACGAGGCTCAAATTCCTGGCTAATAGACAGTGATGAGTTGCAGGCTATTAATACAAGGGGTAAAATAGATACATTTGAAATTATCTATCAGTGTGGAGCCTGAAACTTGTACATTACTGTGTATTGAGGTCAGTTTGTTAATGATCAAATAATGAACATCTTTGAAAGTGTCTATCAGTATGAAGCTTGCTACTTAGATGTTACTCTATATTTGGGGCAGGTTGGTGAATTAGCGAATAAAATGAAGGAATGGCATTGGAATAAATAGGCGAGTTTCCATTGGAAACGATCAGCAGTTTAGTCTGCGGTAATTAGTTTCCTTAATTCAACTAACATTTACATACTATTCTGTCCACAAAAGAACAAAAGGGAACACATATTTGAATAGAAAGTAAACTCTGCATGATAGAAGAAGGCAGGTACTTGATTACAAAAGACTGCAAGACAGGTCCATGGCAAGATTACCTAATACCTAACTCTGCATGATAGAAGAAGGAAGGTACTTTATTACAAAAGACTGCACCACAGGTCCATGACAGGAGTACCTAATACTTAACTCTGCACGATAGGAGAAGGCAGGTACTTGATTACAAAATATAGTACGACGTACCCATGACAAGAACACCTAGCTCAGCATGATAGAAGAAAGAAAATAGTTGTTTACCAAAGATGGTACGACAGACCCATGACATGAATACCTAATCAAACGAAACAAAAAAAAAATACCTCAAATTCTCGTAACATAGATACTTACATTGACGGTAGCGACGGTGAGGTGGATCCCTTGAAGCTGGTAGAAAGCTGCGTGTGTCTGCCGGTAGAGGGTTCCAGCGGCCAAGCCCGTGACTGTGCTGCCACACGGTTGCCAGTTGTACAGCGGCACCAGCGGGGATAAGAGAGTCCTGGACTCAGATGCCGTGGGATTATCCCAGAGATTGTCACCATCGGTGATAGTCTTGTAGTTTTTAGCAGCAGTGTTATTGTTATTTTGCTGTCAGAAAACAAAGTAGACTGTAACATATAATTGGAAAATTGTGATACAAATATCTTGCTGTACGTACAGGTATACTTTTTTACACCCAGGTCAAATTATTCATGAGTCCATTTATTAAATGACATTTGAACAAATATTTCTTTGAATCTATTTTTCGTGTTCAGTTAGCAGTTGTGTGCAGAGCAGTGTACCATCAAACATGCATGGGTGCAGCGACCCTTACTCTGTCACGAGACATGGAGCGGTAGTTGGCAGGTCTAGCAAACGTAGCAATGATCGAGAATGGAACCTGGGGAAGAAAACAAAAGTTTAACAATAAGAATTAATCAATAAGCAATATTAAGCTCATGTCAGGTGACGAAAAGCAAGGTCATTTGAGAAATTATGATAGAATGTTCGTTTTCTTGCAAGTGATGCTGCTTGAAAACTTGAACAAAGATGACGTTTATTTGATTTGATTAGATTTGATTTGGTCCTCATTTCCGCCGGAGCCTCAACGTGAATCATAATAGGCTCCCCCGTAAGGCACGACGTCATTGATTCAGGAAAGTTCGCACGGCCTCGCGTGCGAAAATACTAGTCATGTCAAGGTGAAATCAAGCACATATTTTAATTGTAGCCTATTCGCGTACTAGCGCGTACAAGAAAGTAAAACGTTAACGCGTATCATCGTAAATGTATTGTTATCTCTGTACGCACCGAGGTGGAGAGACCACCTCACTTGCACAGGTGTTTGGGGCTTAGACAGCTTCGTATAGTCCGGTGTGTTTTCCGAAAGCGATAAGCTTTTTCCGGTAGGTTGGTTCAGTGAGTAGGCTTTGTAGGTTACACGGGGGATTTAAGAACGCTCGTCGGGCTGCCGCGAGCGCGTTGCAATCCATCAGTAAGTGTTTCACGCTAATAGCCACTTGGTAGCAACAGGGGCAAGGTGGCGCGTTTGGTTCTATGTCGACATCCATCAGGTGGTTGTGAGTTATCCACGTGTGTCCCGTGCACAGGCGGTTGATAAACACTTGGTATTTTCTGTTGGTGAACTGTGTTTCCCCTTCTCCGACTGAGGGTTTGACTGAAGCACTTTTTGTCCACCCTGTTGCCACATTTCATTCCATCGGGATGTTATATGGGAGTTGATATGGAACCAGACCCGGTAATGTATTGTAAAAAATTGTTCTTGGTGAGTAGACGCCAGTTTCGCACGCGAGACCGCAAGTTTTTTTCTCTTATTCCCGCGCGCCCGGAGATCCAGCAGAATTTAACTGCAATAAAGATGGATAGTTCGAGTGCGCGGAGCTCCGCAGAGAACACGGAGGCCTCTTGTGAGAGGGTGGCCGAAAGTGGGATGTCCCCGCACACAGCGGCGGTTCCCACTCCTTCCTCGGGTTTTGGAGCCGCCAGTGTATATGACTAAGATTTATAGACTAGTTTATAAATCTTAAGCATGACGGTGCTCTAAATATTCTTCCTCAAGTAGTCTTAGGAATTCCTGCCGGTTCGCGTTGGTTGGAGTAGTTGGGTATCAGGTCTAGAGTGACCGGTGGTGGGTTGATCATCCATGCTGGTGTATTGATTTGAAGGATTCGGTAGGAGAATAAAGGTTTGATAGCCTTACGTTTGATGTTAAGCGAGGTCAGCAGGTTGTCCTCACGTTGAGAAAACGGTGGACATATATTCTTTTTAGCTGCGAAAAGGTGCTTATTGTATATGTTGGTGATGTGGCTTGTTGCCGTGTAGTTGATTAGACTTCACACCTGGGAGGGGGGTGTTTCGATTAATAGTATTGACTAATTGAGCCCAGCTTTCACGTTTCTTCTCCACAAGAAGTTTTCGGTATACAGCAGATGCCCTTTTCCACGGTACTCTGTTCCTTAGTATAGCCTTTAACCCTTATTTCTTGCTTCTGGCATCTCTCGGAACCACAATGATTCCGGAAAGAAGGTTGAAAGGGCATATTGGGGAATGCTTGCCTCGGCTGCAGCTTGGAACTTTTCATATAGTTGGGCGGCGATTTCGTGTTCCGAAAAGTTTTCGGGGATGTTCACCATATCACTCCACGCGATGTGGGCTGAGTATTCCACCCAGCTGGTTTTCCGGTATTTGAATCAAAGTTCTTGTGAGACAGGGTTTCTTGGTTGGTTGGTAAGAAGCGATATGATGACTGGGTTATGATCGCTGTCGTGTGTTGAAGGTAAAACTCCCCAAACAAGTTGCGGTGCCAGAGTGGGGGAGCATATGGATAAGTCGATGGCAGTTTCACTTTCGGGGGTGATTCAGGTAGTTGTCCGTCGTTGAGAAGGACCAGGCTCTGAGTGTTTATGGTGTTAGCCATAATCACTCCCCTAAGGGCTGTTCTCACGCATCCCCATGTTTCATTGTGGCTGTTGAAGTCTCCAAGGAAGAGCACTGGTGAGGGCAGTTGGCTTAGCAATTCGGTAATTAGTGCTTCCGAGTGGTCGTGGCTTCGTGATGAGTAGATGGATACCACTGTTATTGGCCTTGAGACGCATATCTTTAGGGCGATAGCTTGGACTTCTGTCCTCAGAGGAAGGGGGAGGTGACGTACACTTTGGTGGATCATAAATGCCACTCCGCCGTGAGCAGTTACGTTGGTGGGGCCTTCGCGGCGGTGTATGATGTATTGAGGGACTTTGAAGGTGGCGGTCTCTCGGAGTTTGATCTCTTGGAGGCTTATCACCAAAAAATTATGGGTAGCGATTAAGGATAGTAATTAGTCTTTCTTGTTTCCGAGTCCCTGGCAGTTCCACTGAAGGATTTTGGTGTTCATTTTGAAGGCTGTTCGTGCTCTGACCTTGATGATCTAGAGTGGTTGCGTGATTTGCTGGAGCTTTTGTGGTGCTCGCGTTTTTGAGTTTGCCCAAGGGTTCCGGGTCGGGAGTGTTCACGGGAGTATCTGCCTTCGGTGGGAGGTGGTCTGCTGTGGTTGCTGCGGTCGTGGCTGCGAGTGCTCTTGTGGGAAGACGAGGGTGTGTGCTCACTGTGTCTGCTTTGTGAGCGAGCGCGCTCTTCTTCTGTGATAGCCTTTTTTTATCTGCGCGGGTAGTTGTGTGAAGTGCGTGGTATTTGGGCCAGGTAAGATGACTGGTTATGCAGAGGTCTCGCGTATGAGCTCTTCGAGATAAGCGCTTTCAGCGAGGCCGTGATCGTTCTCGCTGGTGGTGTGTTCGTGAGTCGGGTTTGTTAAGGGAGGATATTGTCCCTCGCAGTGGTTTGCCACGAATGGAGCCGCATTCGAGACAAGTGGAGGTAGTTCTGGATTTTGGTCCTGGCGGGCCGTTATTTGAGTGTTGTTTCTGGTCTTTTTGCTCAGTGGCACCTGGGTATTGGAGGTTTCTTCATCTCTTTGCCGTTTCGTTTTATTAGTAGTGAGCCTTGCTGCGTGGTCGACTGCGGGGGATGCATCCATCTCGTCGTCCTCCTGGTCTTTGCATGAATCATTTCTAGAACTGCGTTTCTGGTGTGGGGGCGGTCGCTGGGCTGAGTGAGGAAGCACTGCAGCTAGGTAGGAGTGTTGGGGTCTTGTTACGATGTGGTTCTGATAATGCGTGGATGTCGTCGAGGGAGTTTTGTTGGCTCGTCGATTTGACTGCTTTGGCATCATTGAGGCGGTTTGGGTTATCGTTTTTCCCGATTTGGATAGCTTGTTTCCGTGTAACTCTGCGTTCGTTTTGCGTGATTGTTATTTTCTTTTTGGTCCATGTCTACTGGGCAGTTGCAGTCGCCTGCCTCATGGAAGCATGAGCAGTGGTAGCATTTAGGGTGGCAAACTGTGCAGTCTTTCCTGTCGTGCTCGTGCTCGTTTTTTTTTGTGGGGTGAAGAGTTGTCGAAGTTATCGTCGGACAAAGAGGTGGAGGTTCTTGTGTAAGTTGTGAGTTCTTTAGTTAGTTTGTTCTTTACTAGTGCGGGAATATAGAGGAAAATGGTCTTGATATGACCCTCGAGTCTCGTTAGACGGTCGTCAATTGTGCTAGGTTCTGCGGCGAAAACTTCTGCTTCCCGTTCAGAGAGGCCGGTCGCTTGGCTTATCATATTCTATATTTCCTGGACGTTCTTGGTCACCTCTTCGATGCGGCCGTCCCTTCGGTCGTTTTCCGCCGAGGTGGCGTTGGTCATCTTGGAGAGGCTGACGTTCTTGGCCGTTGGAATCTGGGTCTTCGTCACTCTGGAGGGGATACTGTTCTCTCCTAAATGGAGTTTCTTTCTACGCCAGGGGGCTCACTCATGCTGGCCTATTAGCTGGCTATAGTGACTCTACAGTTAACGTTACAAGACCACCAATATAAAAGCAAAACAAACGTGCGGGTTAAGGTCCCAGCACAAACTAGGGACCAATCTGTGCTATATTGGGGGTTCTCGGTTAATAATCAGTATGTGAACAAAAGCGAATTCCGGTGACTGAAGGTTGGGCCTTCTCTACATACAAACATAGATGTATATAATTATATTTATATACCTTATTAAAATAACCTAAATTAAATCTTACAACTAGACCTAAAGATAGATATTTATGTTTTTTTTTATATAAACTTTTTTGATACGTTTTTTTCAAGCTTTTGTTAATTTCTATTGGATTCGATTCTAAATGGAAAACCCCGGTGTCAGTGGGGGGGCTCACCTCTTTGTGCACCAAGGGGGGAAAATGTAACCACAAACTGAAAGGGGGGAACGGTGGATGGATCTTTTAAAACAAAAGTTTTACACAAAGGGACAAACTAAACTTGGTATTTAACGATAACGCCGCGGGAAGGCGGGTGAGCCTGGGATACCCCCAAGAGATATCCCTCCGAGGTGCGGTACCAATTCCCCTCTTAAGAGATGGTGTTCGATCTCTCCAAGTTGAAAACTTCAACATTTACGAGATGATATTCAGTCTCGGAGCGATGTTCGGCTCAGAGCGGTGACCGGCTCTTATTTTGATACAGCAAAAACAAATGAAGCTTCTATACCCTGGAAACTGGGAAAACTTTGGAGCTTAAATGCGGAGAACAATGTGCGATGTCAATTTCTCGGTTTATCGTCCGTCATTGGTTACGATACTGCCTCTGCTCAAAGCTACGTTTATTTCCCAAACCGATAGGGAGAGGTATTCAAATACCGTATATTGTTGGTAAAAGAATAAAATACCATCAATGTCTTCATTGCATGACGAATAGATTAGAGTGACAGGGCTTCCTTGTGTGTCAGAGTCAGCTTCTTTCTAACGCCGAACGTTTTAATTGCGTAGGTTTGTCTGATCACTCGAATAGTTTCCGTAAGCATAACCCAGACCACGAACATTAGAAAGACACAAGACACTACAGAGCGGTCTCTGCTGGCGAGTTTTTGCTTGAAAATGTTGTTCTTCAGATATGAAACGAACAAAGTTAGACACAAAACAAGACCTTCTTAAACTGCTTTGTATCTTAAAGTTTTAATTAAGAATACTGTATCGTCTTAGTGAAAATAATGTAGTTAAAACAATTGCTACTTGAGTGAGATTTTTTTTCAAGAAGATACAACTTTAAAATCAAGTTACTTCAATCTCTCTTCAACAAGATGCCACTTATCAGAAAGGGCTCTACAGACCAGTTACACCACTGACCGCAAGATGGTAACACCATGTATGCGAAGCCTCGCTGGTTGCATGTCGTCACCGACATTGAGTTTTTAAATGATTATTAAAAGTCGTATCACAAATACAAAGTCTTCTTGACATCTTCTGTGCGCTAATCAAGTCAATTAATGAAGCATGACTGTTCAGAGCATCAACGAAAGCAAATACGTTGTCGCCCTCCAGCCCTCCAGGCTTTGTTTACATCGTGTTGTCATACGTCGGCTAGCGGTGGGTCAGGTCAAAAATAGAAATATTTTTACCTGCAAGCGCCGCAGCTGTTGGGGACTTGAGGAGGTCCCACCAGAAACAGGCTGACAGCTGCTGGAGCCGTAACTCGACAACAAGGCGGCTGCGCGGAGGGACTCCGAAAGAAGCTCAGACGGAGCCTGCGAGAAGGACGGCGGATTTGATTGGAGTCTCATTTTCACCGGAACTTCAACGTGAGTCATCGCAGGCATGAAGATAATCGACTATGGTAGGTTTGTATGGTAGGTATGTTCACACACCTTCGTGTGCGGACACTGTGACCTTATCGAGGTTACATCAAATAAATATTTAAATAGTGGTATATACGCATGCCGGTGCGTCCATGAACGGAAATGGTTATAGCGCAACTACATAAACATATTATCGTCTCTGTGCACTGTGGAGTGGAGAGACCACCTCGCCGGTACAGATATTTGTGGTTACATTGCTTCGCATAGTTCGGAATTCTTTCCAAAAATGATTAGCTTTTTTCCGGTCGGTTATGTCAGTGAGAAAGGTTTGTAGGTTGCACGGGGGATCAAAGAAGGCTCTTCTGTGCGCTGATCACGGCTTTTCTGTGCGCTTATCACGCTGATTAGCTTTTCTGTGCGCTATCAAGGCTCTTCTGAGCGCTAATCACGCTGATTAGCTCTTCTGTGCGCTATCAAGGCTCTTCTGTGCGCTATCAAGGCTCTACTGAGCGCTAATCACGCTGATTAGCTCTTCTGTGCGCAATCAAGGCTCTTCTGTGCGCTAATCACGGCTCTTCTGTGCGCTAATCACGGCTCTTCTGTGCGCTATCAAGGCTCTTCTGTGCGCTAATCACGGCTCTTCTGTGCGCTAATCACGCTGATTAGGTCTTCTGTGCGCTATCAAGGCTCTTCTGTGCGCTAATCACGCTGCTGCGAGTGCATTGCAATCCATCAGAAAGTGTTTCACGCTGATAGCCACCTGGTGGCAAGAGGGGCATGGTGGCGCCTCCAGTTTCATCTCTTCATTCATTAGGTGGTTTCGAGTTATCCACATGTGTCCCGTGCACAAGCGGTTGATAAACACTTGGTCTCTTCTGTAGGAGAACTTGGACTCCCATTCTCCAACCGAGGGTTTAACTGAAAACACCTTTTGTTCGGTACTGTTGCCACATGCAATTCCATCAGGATGTTATACGCAAGTTGATGATAGGGGACCAGTCTCGGTAATACATGGAGATATGGGTTTGATGGGCAGACGCCAGTTTCGTAAGAAAATCTGCGAGCTCACTTCTCCTTATTCCCACGTGTCCAGGAATCCAGCAGCATTTGACCGCTTGGTCCGTCTCGGACTTAGTAAAGCGATCGTGCAGCATTTTACGAAGAGCAGGGTGTTCGGCTTGCTTGGGAAGGCAATCTGTTTTTGTAATGGAGATGACTAATTTCAGGACGTACAGCTCTGCAGCGAACACAGAGGCTTCTTGCGGCAAGGTAGCTGAACGTGAGGTTCGGCTACCATACCAGCGTTACATGTTGATTGGAGTAGTCGCTTTAGGTCTAAGGGTATATTTGCAAGTCTATGTTGACTGGCGGTGGGTTGTTCATCCACGTTGGTGTGTTGATTTGAAGAATTCGGTAGGAGCATGAAGAATAGCTTTTCAATTGATGTTCAGTGAGGTCAGCAAGTTGTCCATGCATAGGGAAAAAGGTGGACAAATATTCCTCTTCGCCGCAAAGAGGCGTTTATCAGAAATGATGATGTCGTTGAATGCTGGGTTGTTGATGAGGCTCCTGGTCTTGAAATAGTATGTAGCAAGAGTTTATCTATCCGGAGCGGAAGAGGAAGCTCGTTATCTTGCGCCTTCAGGGGTTCGATTGAAGTGGAGTGGAACGGAACGCACCGGTCGTGATACGCAGGGCGTTGTTTGCGATGAGGACGGCCGAGTGCATCATACGGGCAAGTCCAAATCAGAGTGAACAGGGAGACTAGTGAAGCCTAGCCAAGTTGTAAGGGCTATGAACAGAGGTACTGAACATTTTTTATCTCCAATAACTCTGACGTCATCAGGGTGAAGGCCTGTGTGGTGAGGTCGTTCATCCCTGTTTAAAAATATGCCCGGAAAGTTGCATTCGTCTCTGATAGACGGTGTTTTCTGTAATCAATAGTCTTTATATCCGAGTGATTTGAACGACTGAATGGCATCCGCTCTTGGCGAAAAGCAACTCCGGTAAATGCAGTTTTTTCGGAAATAAATAACTGTGAATGTTCTTAGAGCGCCAAACTTCAAATCGAAACTATAATACGCTAATGTCTTAATGTCTGTTGGCCTGTCTGTCTGTTCGTGAGTTGCTTATCTGTGCCGAGTTCAAAGCCCAGATTGCAATAGATCATGGTGAGTGTGTTGAGGACACCTTCGGTCAGAAGCAGATATTATTTTCCTGGTCGCGGGTCTCTCCGCTGCCTAGTTATTCAACATTTGCTGCTTGGATTAGCCGCTTGGCTATGGTCAATCGTACAGGATTCATTGCTTGGCTACGGCCAGTGGTAAGTAGCTATTATGACAACAAGAACCGCTTTCTAGAGTCACTTTTGGTGGGTAGGGGCGGAGGGTAGCGCAATGGTGCAACCTTGACTCACCAGCGAAGGTGGGCGGAGCCTAACGGGCGAAGATGGGGCGGCGCGGAGGAACTAGTTTTAGCAGCCGGACAGATGGATAGCTTATATATGTTTATAGTTAGTAATTAGGTTATAAATTTACATGAGGGTATTAGCATTTCAATGTTTGGGTCTATTGTATTGTAACTTCGTAGCATGTCATGTTGCATATAAGCATTTTCGATGCTGGGTCCTCTGAATATTTAGGGGAGTAAAGACAACATACATTTATAGGATTTTTTTTATTAATAATAACAGTTAAATAATAATTTAAATGCTGTATTAAAGTTTAAGACTCCACACATTTTCTTCGTGCACGAATATTGATTTCCAGACACATTCATGTTGAATTTTTCAACCTTGGTATCATTTCTAAGACGTACGCTATTGATCAATTTACACGTGGCAGAGATTCAATTTGATTCTTGTTATTTTCTGCGATTGTTTTTTATCAGTACCCCTTCGCTCTGTTTAGTTACTCCTGTAGTTACTCCTCCTATCGTTTTTCTCTATCGCATACATAGAAAAATGATGCCATATAACAGGTGACTGAAACAATCCTTCAATAGTATCTTCAAGATGTAAATTTCTGGGGGGGAGCGGTTGAGGACACCCCTAGGCAAAAAGTTGGATGCGCTCCTGGAAAATTAGGTGAGATCGCTCTCACCCATTCTTTGTCTTATAACTTATTTTCGTATCATGTTTGCTATGTTTGAGCGTATGTTTCGTTACATATTTATGTCTGAATTAAAATTCTATATATTTTTCTGTACATATATGCTTGAATTATTATCTAGTTGTGGTATATTTGACTCATTCGGAGATTGTTTGGGAGAGTTTTTTTAGCGGTGGGATGCTTGCTACTAGCTTGAGATTGAATATAGGCTACGTTTTGTATTTTCCATCTATTTATTTCATATGTATATAATATCTATAGGAATAGTATGGTTTATTTGTTTGGCAGTTTGCGGGTTAATGTATATATTTCTTAGGATGCTGTAGCTTCGCTATGAGATTCTGTTTACTCCATAACGCATTATCCAGTTTTGCAACAGATATATCGGTATTCCATTGACGCGATGTTCCAATAGCGAGAGTAGCTGAACGATATGGATTTATTGTAAGTTATTATATTATGTTATGTATACTTAGTAATGATCGGTTGATTTATGTTGAATTTGTCTCGTTTACGGAATTTTGAATATTTATCTCATACAGTTATAGGAATTTAGGCTATTTTAGGTTTGCATCGTCCATATAGTACACTATTTCAGTCATAATTTGGTCAGTTAATGCATCATTCTTCTTGCTTTGTTATAACTCGTGAGTTTTAGTATGGGTCTTTCAGTTTTGTATGTTCTCTGTACAGTTTCCATCTTCGATGCAAGGTATTGGGAATTTTTATACAATTTTATGAATATTACGTTTCTATCTGCAATGTAGAACATTATTTCAGGTATAATTTAGTTAAAAGTTGTTATTTGGTAGTGTTTTATGTTTTCTTACATCCTGGCACAATATTTGACGCGCTTATAATAGATTTAGAACAGCCGATTTGTTACAAACTCGGTCTTGCTGTTACGTTATTGAATATTTATTGTATGACCATTATTCATTATTTAGGAGGAGTTAGAGAGTCCCATAGGCAAAAGCCTCGTTCTGTTTATACCTATTTGTGTAAGTAGACCAATTTACTGTGACGGGTACCCAGTGTATTACAATTTTAATGTCGGTTAGAGCAGAGTAGAGCATCTTATTTAGCTATTTTTTCTAGTTATTATTGTTGTTGTATGTTTTTTCTAACACGTAATCATAGGGATGTATGTTCAGGAGGTGTAAGTCCGTACTGCATCTTCATGGAATTTTGGAATAGAACCCTAGCAAGCGTA
Source organism: Gammarus roeselii (assembly GCA_016164225.1). Classification (NCBI taxonomy): domain Eukaryota; kingdom Metazoa; phylum Arthropoda; class Malacostraca; order Amphipoda; family Gammaridae; genus Gammarus; species Gammarus roeselii. The sequence continues at coordinate 1,365 of SDVV010019614.1, read as the reverse complement.
TAGTTCAACGTTTTAGAAGACTATATACTGGATGGTGGGGGTCCTAGTGTAGAGGTGGTTTACACTCTTTGACGGTCATTTGGACTTCGTCCAAGTTCAACGTGATTTTGAAAGATCTTGTGGGCGTCGGTCTCAAGTTCCATGGATTTTTTAGAGAGGTTATCCGACAAGCTGCTATTCGTTGTAGTGATTTACTCAAGTCATCAGTGAACAGAAGCCCAGCTTTTATGGCCACACTCTTTGAGACTCATGTTAGCCCCATTCATGCCCACTAGATTCTTGATTTTATTCTTGGTTATATCCAGGATGTGACTTTGCTCGATGGACTAAACAGATGCATGGCACGTCCGAGGTATTGTATCGTGTCTGGGTGTTACCTCTAAATTTGTTATCTATCATTGGTAGATTGCTAAGAGGTGACCTAGTGAAGCATTATTGATTTCGTTGTTACGACACAGTGGGGTTTGGATTTTGTCCTGCAAGAGGCATAGCATAAGTTAGGTCTAGGAATTTATTATAGAATTGAACAGGTATCGTAGAAGAAATAACATTATTCGCATCAACTGTGTTAAATGTCAGATTTTTTGGTTGTTAGTATATATGATGAACCAGATCAAGTCATGAACCAGATCACGTAGGATATTGGAGTAGGATTTGTTATCTGAGTGTGGTAGGATACACCGTATATAATAGTCAATCATTGTTGGTTAGGGTTGAGTAGATAATCTTATTTAGCTATTTTATAGTTGTTGTTATATGTTTTGATTGGATATCAGAGGAATATATCTAATTCAGGCATAAATTCGCTTATTTTCATGGAATGTTGGGTATAAAATACGATTAATCGGATGTTAGGATCCAAAATATTGATATGTTTTAACCTCTCGACTCCGGTTCCATGTCGTCTTGGAGAGCTGATCTATCGGTTTTGTATAGAGTGTTAGAGTTAAAACTCTTCAATAATTTCATGTACATCTCAATTAGGTTACCCATTTGCATTTCTTTAATAGATGCTTATTCCCGCATGTCTTACTTTTATAAATGTTCGTAAGACGTTTGCAGTTTATACACTTAGAAGTTATTGATTAATTCAGGCTTTGTTATGAGATTGCATTCCAATTCAGAATATCCGTCTCATTTTGAACATTCACAATATCCATTGTAGCATTTTTCACTAATTGTTTGTGATAACGCCCGGAAACCTAACTCATCCTAACCTAATCTAACCAAAGATTTTTTTCCCACGTTTTCATACTCATGTTAGGTATTTCTTCATCGATTTAAGCTTTATTCATATCGAATCTATCCAGTTGACTCTGTAGTTTAAGCAATCTTCAGCATGTTGTGTGCCTACACATATATAGA
>SDVV010019613.1:0-13490 GCA_016164225.1 Gammarus roeselii | reverse complement strand
TAGCTACTTTTAATTTTCATTACATTTATCAATTTAAATTGGGTGCGAGGAGTCGTCCTATTTGCTGCGTAGTTTGCTGTAGCCAGCTAGGTAGCTATATATATATGTTTTTTTGTAAAACTTTTTTTGGATTGATGATTGAGTGATTAAACTTACAGTGCTTCACAGTCATAATAGTAGCAATACACACCCTAAATACAAAGTTTCTAGGTTACGTATTTTTGAAGTTATTTTAAAGTAAGTGTGTGGAAAATGTGTAGGGTCCCCCCACCCAATGCTATCACTGATATATTGCTTCCTGCTCTTCCTATTGGAACTCTCAAATTTCTTATTTGACTAATTATTTGATATAATGAGTAATGGTGTGCAGGGCTTAAGCGTTTGGTTATGATGGAATATCAAAACTTTTGGCACCTAATGGTTGCAATAGTAGTTATATGCAGAATAATCACATGTTTCTTGATTTCATGTTTCCAAACTTATTCCCAAATTTTGGCTAAAAATGTAAGGCATCACCCCATTTGACAACTAATCTGTTTGGAATTGATTGTGACTGCATATTGTAATGTCTTTTTCTATTCTAGGTTGTTGGTTGAATAACTTCACAGGAGCTATGGGATCCTCTGCTATACCTGATGTTGACCAATACTGGCCTGAAGTGGCTGATGACCTCAGCCTTGTGACATGGTCACATGCCACCAACAGCAAAGATCTACTCCAAGAGGCTCTCACTAGTGAGTGTTTTTATTGACTAACATCCTATTAAGAAAAAATCTAACTGTAGCTACAAACTCAGTAATCTTTCGAGATCAAGTCTTAAAGGAAGCCATACATTCACTATTTTTTTAGGAGCTAGTTACTATTTTTTATTGATAATTTGCTAGCAAGCTATGTGAAAATCCAGTTACAATATGTGAAAATGCTGTCAATCAAGGGAATTCCTCACGGTCGCCATCACAGGGTGACTCCCCGCATCCCCCTTCTGGGCACCAAAGCCTCGGAAATGTCACTATTTGAATACGTGACTTGAAAGAGCAGATCTTAGTAAGTATTAGCTTCTTTTAGCAATCAATATTTGCCCAGAATTTTGGAAAAATCTCCAAAGTGAAGGTGTGGTTTTAAGGTCCATGATAATTTTTGTTTGGAAAAATCATCGTTCTGCAAACTTTGATGCTGTGGCTAGAGTTTCCATTAGATTTGGGCCAAACTTGGTGGTGGTACTGGTAATATGTTGTAGTTTTTTTTGTTAGAAGGATTTAGGAAGCAAATGCAAACCTTTGTAGATCTATTCAAATATAGAACCGCAGGGAATTACCCCATGTGTGAAAACGATGGCGGTGATTCCCCGCCCCATTTTGTTGATAAATATCTTGTTTTTTCTTCAATGAAAATTAATTAAATGCAAATCCTCATACATTTAATGACATTTGGCATTTATAAAATTAGTTATCATTTAATTACAAAATGCTAACTAATTTTATAATGACCCAATGTTTATAACACATGGTGACAAGTCCAAGCCTAAGTGTTAACTTATGTTAACACCCAGGAACAATTTTTTTTTTATTATATTTGCATATTAAGATGAACCATACCTTGCCTACCATGACTTGTATTCATGTTAATGCAATTGGTTTGCTATAGAACTGAAGAAATACATTTTTCACCTGTGCTATCGTATTTTTAAAAATATTGTTTATGGTAATATTTGCGCATTTACTGATATTTTATGGTTAAAATTAGTTCAGGATGTGGAGAAATGACTTCCAGTAATGTTAGTTTGCAATTATTGAAGAAAAACTTTGTTTCCCACAGTGAAATTGGAAAAAAAAAAATCTTTCGACAGTCATGACCTGCCAGACATATTTTTTTTTACATTTTATTTCAAGCAACTGGTATGAACTAATATAGGCATGTTCTTTCTATTGGTACTCTCAAATTATCAAGTTGTGTTTTAATTATTTTGCTATATTATTGATATATGAGGAGTGCGGGAATCACCCTGTTCAGTGCAGAGAATCACCCCCAATTAGGGGCCATTCATAGGTCGCCACACTGTATTTTGCAAATAACTTTCTTCTAGTTGATGATAAAATGTTGAAACTTACGTTGATTCATGATCATAATGGTAGCTATACACACCGTAAATACGAAATTTCTCGGCCGTGTACTTTTTGAATTATTTTCAAGTATGCTGAAAATGTGATGAGTCGCCGTGGTTGACGCTAACTACAGCACAAGAAACGGTAACATTTTAATCAGGAATTTCTAGATTATCTATGAGTAACATATAATTTTTTCAAATATATTCAGGGTTAAGTAACAAGTTGAAAGGGAGAAAATTGAAATATTCAAAATTTGTCTTCTTCATAGGTTGGGAAAATTGAGAAAAAAAAATGCATTGCTCATGGTTATTTGAAAGTGTAGGAATTAGTGAAAAATAGATCAATTGCATCTCTCATGGCTACTGAAAGTGGAAAAACTAGTAGCTGTTAAGTGAGCAACTTTTTCTTCCTAAACTCTTTGGATAACATGGAAGAACTAGTAGGGAGCTGTTTAGTAAACAACTTTCTAATTTTGTTTGTTAAATGCTTCTCCATACTTATTTCATGAGCTCTCACAATTCATGTTGATTTCATAGGTTTTTCTTCTGGGCCATATCTCTAGTGGTCTTTCAAAAATCTTTTTGTTGGAGTAAGATTGGTGTTTTGAACATGGCAGCTCATAGCAGCAAGTCCATCAGTTAAATAGATCAAAACCTTCTCAACTGATTGGAACACAATTATCAGGCATAAAAAAGACAACCAATCACTCTGGATCATAAGTAGCTATGGAATAATGTGTTGTCCGAGAAGTAGCTCATGCAGATGTGTGATAGGTCAAGAACAGCAACAGAAAGCATCCCATCCTTTCTCTGAACTTGACACTCTTTTCAACTCCACTCTCCAATTGATTACTTGCATGCCCTTCTGCCATCAAAAACATCACTAAAGGAGACTTGTGACTACTCTCCTCCTGTTCTCCTGCACAAATAACAGGACATTGACTAGCTACAACATGCTAGAAATCACAGTCTCTCTAATCTGAACAAATTACATGCTCATGGACAAACTGAGTTTGGCCTTTTATTTCTTCTTTGACTCAGGCAGCTTCACTATTGGGACACATTCTTGAACCCAGCTTGTTTCAATTGAGGCCAAACTTGGACTAAAGTGAATGTAAACCAGAAACCTAATGTAGCTTACTCCTGAGACAAAAGTTGCCATTTCTCAGAAAACTTTTGATGATGCTTCTCTTGGTTTTGGCAATTATTTAGCTCATACTCATCACATTCTAGGGTGAAGCAGTGTATCAAAATGCTAAGGCAGTGACAATAATGGATGAATTCTAATGCTTTCTTGCTCAAGTTACAGATTTTGACTGCTGAGTCCCACATAAACTTTTTCCTGTATTTGTTTCTGTATTTTTAAAAGATCTCTCTGAAGGTATAGACATTTTTCTGATCATACTCTTTGCATCTGATATGAGAGCAGTATATATTCACAGTACAAACCCTTTGCCATCTATGAATGCATAGGCTGAACTCTGTCACTTATTCCATAATTCAGTCCTACCTAATCTTGCTCTATTTGGATTCACACTTTACAGTTCTTGATGGGGAACCTTGTATTGTGGGATGTTTTTTAAATACCTCTTCATAGCTATCAAACTTTTCACCATTAATTTTTTTTTTGTGTGTCAAGCATTCCTTAACTTATTAGCTACACTTTTTCTTCTTACTCTTGAATATATGCTGAAATTTTACAAATAAATATTGGATGTTACTCTTGGATGGCATAGCTAGCTAATGTAGCTAGCTATCTATTATAGGACAAAATTTAAAAATTGATTTGCCTTGTATATAGCTAAAGCTATTTGCTAGATGTACAAGTGGAAATCTTTACTGTCACTGTTCTCCTAAACTAGCAGTTATTATATTTTTTAACTAATTTCTGTAATGCAAAATTTAATAACTGAATTGCTTGTAGCTGATTCTTTGTTAAGCCGTCACTTTTTAGCATTGTTTCTTATTCTAATTTTTTTGCTGGATGTTTGCTAAATTGAAAGCCTTGGGTTTGTAGCTTTGTATTTTTTTTTGTGATTGAATTTATGCCATTTGGATTAGAAATGAGCTGTTAGCTTGTTTGATACTGACAATTGAACTTTTAAATTGTTTTTGAATATTGATTCACTCATCATAGTATCATGTAGCTAATACTCAAGATTGTTGATTATAAATAAAAGTTCGATGATTGCCTGTTACACTTCTGATAGCTGACTCATCTTGTTGCAGATGATACCATCATGATGATTGAAGCTGATGTGCTGATGGGACGGCTAACAGGCACTCCTCTTGATTCTCCACTGTTGCCCATCATGGCCCATCCTCCCAACATCATCTCGGACTTATCCCTCCAGGAGTTTGTGCAGGAAGTACTAACTGCAGTAGGGCAGGTGAGAGACCTGTGGAGTCCGTTACATGAGGAGTTTGTGCAGAAAGTAGTAAGGGCAGTAGAGCAGGGGAGACTTGTGTAGTCCATCACTCTAGAAATTTGTACAGGGAGTATTAATGGCAGTAGGGCAGGTGAGAGACCTATGGAGTCCATCCCTCCAGAAATTTGTACAGGGAGTATCAATGACAGAAGGGCAGGTGAGAAACGTGAAGAGTCCATCCCTCCCGGAGTTCGTGCAGGAATACTGACAGCAGTAGGGTAGAAGATTCACTTAAAATCATTGAACTTAGAATGTGTAGATTTGATGTAGCTAGTAAGTCAGCTACATTCTACCTACTTCATTTGTTTCCATCTTTGACTTGATGCTAGTTGCTAAAAATATTGTTATCAAGCAATTAGCTATGCCTGTATCTCAAATCAGGCAGCGAACCTGGTTTTATCCAATTACTATGACTAAAGGTTGGTAACCAGCTACTTTAATGGATGGAGAATCAGTGTCCTAACTGATGATAATTGATGCAGCTATAAGCGTAACTGCTCTCTTAACTTGGACTACAAAATCACGTTTGACATCCAAGAGGAAACCTGCGAGCGCCGGGCGTCAGGACGGTAGACCAACGTTGGCGGCGTTAGGACGGTAGACATCGAACGACGTTTTGCGGTAGTTTCTCAGCCCTCCTCTCAATTCACGTCGCCGTCGCTGGCGTTGGTATGGATGCGGCCTATGTGCTGTCCAAGCAGTGGCCCGCCGACAAAATGCCTAACACCAGAGCCACAACACATTATACATTTTTTTCCCTAGAGGGAAGTAAACAAACTCCGGCGTTTCTTCCTCTTCTTCTCAAAGCCAATGACATAGAAGCCGTCCCTGGTCCCAACACATACCCTTGTCCCACCTGCGGCGCCATTACACGCACCGCGCGGGCGCGATCCAGCACAGTTGTGGGGCATGGACACACTACACAGATCAATGAAACATACCACATGGGTGTCAATCCATCAACTGCCACCCAACCCACAACATTGATACAGATATTAACAATAACATAGTTCCCCCCGTACCAACATCCAATGCTCCTCCACTGCTAGGTGACTCCTTTCCTGCGCTTCCGGCGGCCTCGCCAGCTGCGGCTCCTCGACCCGAGGCACAACCCATGTTGCACCAGGTTCCACGCTCTACGTCGGCCCTGTGCCACTCTCACTCTCGCGCTCTTCAGCCCTGCCACCACAACAACCCTCCTCGCCAGTGCCGGACTCTTAGACATATTACGAATGAACACCAATGACATTTGTCAGAAAAAATAGAAATAAAACACTTCTTACTCAAACATCACATTTACATCGCTGCACTTATGGTTGCACAACACTCCGTCATGCCGTGCCAACAACGACTGCGGTGGCGGTCTCATTACATTTGTAGCTACATAAAAACCTTCACGTCACTAACACAACCGCCTTCACTCGCTCACAACTTCCATCCGACAACTGATTAGAACTGCAATTAATACTCATACAAATCCACAAGATCCAATACAATTTATTTACCATGTGCTCGCCCCCAGCCTGATTATGTCCACCGTAATACACACCCTACCTTGACTACCTCAATACAACCACCAACCCTTGCGTCCTTGGTGACTTCGAGGCACACGATCTCGTCAGGTTCACCTCGTAGAGCACTGACCGGAGGAGCAGTGTCCTCATTGATCAACTAGGCACTGATCACACTACACAACACATACACTCCCACTCGCAAACCTTTCAACCCTTACACTCAACAGACCTCCTCATGCGTCTCTTTCTGCTGTCACAATCTAGTTCTAAATTGCCAATGGACTGTCCACCAAGACATGTTGGCTGACCCCCTCCCAATAGTCATCAGCTATCAGCTTCGATCCCCAATCCATAATAGGCCCTCTCATACTTTTCGTAACTACAAGAGAGCAGACTGGGACGAATACACGTCATCAATAGAAATCACCCTACAAGACTTAGACATCACTCAATACGCATCCAACGACACGGCTATGAAACACTTCACCACTGTACTTACCCACGCAGACAGACAACACGTACCCGCAGGGCTCTTCCGTGGCTTCAACCCAACATTCTCGGCCTACATTAAACGCAAAATTTAGCAGCGAAAGCAGCTCTGTAATTACCCTCCACCAATGACCAAATCACGCAAATTCAAACTCTGAACGCAAAAATAGATGCAGATATCTGTAAACAACAGACGAACCAATGGCGAGCTATGCTTGCAAACACTAACTTCATAACCTCGCTCATCAAAATTATGGAAACTGATTAGGAGCCACAACGCACAGGAGCCACAACACACCCAACAACCATTCCATACCATTAGACCAACAGCAAGCAAAATTTCTCAACAATCACTATGCAAACAACTTCCCACACTATTCAGACAATAGGAGGATACTCAAACAGTTACATAAATTACAGATTTACCCAAACATTGATCCTCCCTTAACACCGGAAATGGTCATAGCCGCCATCCGCCAGATCAAAAACTAATCAGCAACGGGTACAGACGGTACATCATACATTCATTCACCTTGAACATATAGGTCCACACGCCATCGCGTCCCTCGCAGACATATTTACCTTTTCCAATCTACACAGTACATTACCCAACTCTTGGAAACAAGGGAAAATCCTACCCATCCTGGAACCCAACAAAGCTCCCACAGATCCAGCCCTATACAGACTCATTTATCTCCTCATGAAACCCTCAAAAATATTGACGAGCCTATTTCTATACAAAATTGAAGCTCACATCCCATTTTCCCTTGCACATCACAGGTTCAGGACTCAACACTCCATAAGCACGCTCCTCACCAACCTCATCGTGACCATCCATGAAGGCCTGAACGAAAAAAAAACAGTTCAACGCACCCTGGCATACGCCATTGATATTAGTAAGGCCTTCGACAGTTCCAGGGCACGTCCTCCAAACAAAATACTCATCACGCACATACATTCAAACTACAAGAAATGGCTTGATAATTTCCACTCGGTCTACAATAACAAGCTATCCCGAACCCACCACTTCCCCTATGGTGTCCCTCTGGGCTCTGTCGTTCCCCCTTTCCCTTTCAATGCCTCCATGCACGACCTGCTCATTCCAACAGGACCTAACACATTTAGCAGCTCATACGCGGACGACTTCACAATAATCACAACACCACAATCACGAGATCGCAGCTGCACACCTCCAGCAGTACCTGGACTCTCTTGAAGCTGGCTGCTGGACAACAGAATGAATATTTCCTCAAGTAAGTCTTCACTGACCTTATTAACACCAAGCAGCCGCCCACGAGGGAGCCTACATGAGTTAGACGGACCAACTTTATCACGATATCTTGCCTGCGGTGGCGGCGTTTGGGGCTTCGGTCCCAGCGAAAGTCTTGTGCGCCGTCTCTGCGGTGTGACGTGGACACCTGAGCGCTGCCCGGGCCTCAGGCCCACCGACACTTGCAAGACACCAGAGCCACCGCATATACTCATTGTTTTGCATGGACTAGTGGATAATCCCCATATTTTCTCTCCTATAAACATCCCTGTTCCACATGAGGTTATCCCTGCACGCGTCTGGTTGGGGCGTTGCAGTGTGACTGAGGGACATGAACACGCTTGCAAGTTTCAATGTTCTGGTGTCCACGATTAAAATTATACCACACGGGTGGCCATTAGTTAACTATCACACAACCCACAAAGTTAATCCAGATAGCAACAATAACACTCTACCCCACCACTAAGCCGGTCGCCCCTTTATCTCCTCCACCTCCAATGTCTCAACATGCGCGTGTCGGGGAGTACTGAGGATCCCGAGCGGTGCGCTGGTGCATTTTCACCACCGCAGGTGGAAACCGGGGCTAAGCAACAACAACAACATCAACAGGCATCAAGCATGATGGTCATCAAGCATGACCCTCACGTCATGCTTCCAAACCTCACAGTCACACTACCACAATCCTTGGAGTAACTTATGACACTGGGACGACATTCAAACCTCACACAACCAACATCGGTACAAAAGCCATACCATGACTGATTGTGTCCCAGGAACTTACCACAACCACCTATGGTCACTTCAAGGAATCGATCACATCACTTACAAACAATTCATCACACCCCTATCATCTCCTACGCAAACACAGTTTGGTCCTCTGACCTCGCACCCACACACATTTACTCCCTACTAAGAATACAGAACACGACCTTGCGCATTGCAACTGGTTTTACACAGACCACACCCATTTCCCCTTTGCATGAGGAAACCAAGGTCCTTCCTCTCAAACGTCATCTGGCTATGAGAATGACTCAATTTTTTAATAAGACAGTAGACCCGACACATCCCTGTCACAACCTATTGAATTGTCGTCACACCAACAGACTCCTACACAACACACTGGCAACACACTTCGGCTCTCTCCCACCACTGTCCCGGTCCTTCAGAAAACACATATATGCACAATCAGATACTCACTTCACAGCTCTGGCATTGGGTGAATACAGAGTCAACACGATCCTACAGGATCACCCGCCTGAGAGGAACGTGGAGGAGTTGAGGTTGCCGAGAGGTGACAGGGTCCACCTGGCGCGGTTGAGATGCGAGCATCCCACGGCCCTCAATCATACCAGCACAGACTGGGGAATATCCCTTCAGATTTTTAATTTCGATGCTGAGGTTTACCCGATACGATCGAGCACACTTTGACGTCGCACTCAGCTGTCGCTCCCGGCCGACTCGTTCATAATATCACGTCGGTACGTGATCTGCGGGAACGCCCGAGAGACAGAATTAACTTCCTCAGGGACGTAGGCCAAATTTAAATGCCTGCATTTGATAAAAAAACACCCAACATGCACATTTCGGTGGGTTCCCGGACTTCAAACTGTGCGCAAGCTGTTCTCCTCCATTGCGGGGGGAGTTAGGGTTGAGCAACTTTGAAAAGCTCGTCCCAAAATGAATAAGGCTCTTGAAATATCCTGATAATGTAATCGCATCGTCTGTTTTGGCTGGTGTGTTTAGGGTTGCGCTGAAAGCAGGTGACTAGTTAGTTTCTCGGCGTGCTGACAGTAGGCAAACGAGACTTCTTATGAACTATCTTTGCCACTAGCGGTAAGTTACTGTCCAATCTTTTTGGTCTCTGCTCTCTGAGGCCGATGTGGGAATAACTGCTTGTGGCAGGTTCAGGTAGGTTTTGAGAACTTTTATTAACCTTCACAGCATTGGTTTTTAAACGTTGTCTCCTCCCCCTCTAGGCATCTACTAGGCTCACTGGCCGCATGGAGTTGCGGCCCTACCGAGGAAATGAATGTCCCTTATTCCTATTTTGACTCTTCTCCTCTTTACCCTTCAACTTCTCTCCTGTTCTCCACCATCCTGAATTAACATAATTGTATTTACTTCATTCACATCTCATGTTCAGTTCACATTTTGTTTAACACATCAATCTCTCCCTCTTGACCACTCTAACAATAGTTGTTGCATGCCTTTTCTACATTTTTTCCTTGTGCGAGGCTAATTACAGCCAAGTTGCGCTTCTACTTCGTGCAACCTTGTCTACAACTCCACGTTCTTATTTCCATCCATACACTGAGTGTAGTGGATCGGATGCATGCAGCATGGAATCCCTCTCAGCAGGTGCCGAGATGCATTGCCCATAGCAACTTAAGGTTTCTCTTCCCCCCCCCCAGCGGGTGTTGGGACGCATTGCCCCGGTACCTTAAGGTTCCTCTTCCCCCCCCCCCCCCCAGCAGGTGCTGAGATGCAGTGCTTCCGGCACCTTAAGGACGACTGTGAATCCTTGCGGCTCTGAAACAGTGTACGTTGAATGTAAATCCTCTTTGCTGCCACCTATATTGTGCTGGGACCATATGGCCTCAGCACATAGGGAATTCCTCTATCTCTTATGGCACCCGTGCGTACCTATGGCATTCGCCACGTTAAGGACATTGACTTAACTCCATAGTAAACAGTAGTAAACCTAACTTGAACATAATACAATTTTACATGTCCAAAACTTGTTGCAGCACTGTTTGCAGGTTTGACGTTTGGCACCAGAAGGACGCTGACTCCAGCACGCTTGAAAGCCTCGTCCCTCTAATCTAATCTTTGTTGGTCAAGTTTGCCGCTCAAATGACATTTTCTGTTGAGCTGGTAACCCTAATCAAAGTAACCTAGTTCTTGTTGGTCCTCAGGATGGCCACAAAAAAGGCATCAAGCTGGACTTCAAGCAGCTGGCGGCGGTGCAGGAGAGCCTCAACATCCTGTCCAGCCACAGGGACGAGGTGAGGATAGACCAGGAGTGACCGCCAGGCGCGTAAGACTGCGCTGTCTGCATGGTTTAGGATATGAAGTAGTCGGCATACCAAGGACATTGACTGTACTACGCTGGTGACCTTGATCACTGTATTCTAATCTTGGAAAGACTGGAGTTAATCCCTGTCGATTAAAATGAGCTCTCTTTGTCTTCAAACCGTGTTAGTTGACCTTTTGTAGCTGTGCTAATTTATTTCTGAGCATTATTAGATGCCTTTAATTCATTAAATGCTCCATAACGTCCGGCTTAGATAATGCCAGAACATTTGCAGAATTTATCTTTAGAAGCTGTCCTGATGAAGTAGTTGGCACTTTTAGCCAATTCAACGGGTTTTCAAGCAACTGTTATATCACAGCCGATGGAAATTTTCCTAAAAGTATTTACTGTGGGAGGCAATTGCAGACGCAGCACTTGCTATTCACTGATAGCAGTACACAACTGATGAATGTGAATGATTGGACAGCTGATAGCAATATTTTAAATGAGGGTAAAACCGAACTGACTGGATGCTCATGATGTCTCAGAGTAGCTAAACAACATCCACTTTTTTGTTTGCCAGTTGATGGGTGGTAAACATACAGAGGCAAGGCCGAATCCCCCAGGAGAGTAGCCGATGGCAAGGCGCACCTCATACTTCTCTCATGCACTTACTCGTGTACCAAACCTTAGCCCTTTCGCGCTTAAGGGTCCGGCCAGGACCCCGTAACACACACTTCGGATCATGAGTGAGTTCCGAGACGAGTGTGAACAGCAGGAATCGACCGCTTTCGTTTGTTTGCTTCTGCTGCGTTATTATTGCCGGGCTCTCCCTCACCTACTTCCATCCCGATTCTCAACGAGGCGCCCAGGGCGGGAAGCGCATCAGGTTTACGTTAGAACTCATCGCTTCACAACCCGTCTTCACTCAAGCCTATCTATTGCACGCTCTCTCGCCGCCTCCTCACTGATGCATCTCCTTCCTAAAGCCTGCTTCACGCCTTCCCTTCACTCAAACTTCGATCTAACTCTAGGCGTCCACTAACCTCCGCTGTCATCACCCTTTTCACCAATCATCCATTCTCAACATGTGTTCGAACTACCTTAGAACATGTGAATCTACTCCGTCCTCTAACGATTGATCCTTTCCCTCAGCGTCACTCCGGTCAGGCGTCCCAAACAATTCATCTCGAAAACCTTCAATATTTTATCTTCCACCCTCGACTTTCACATCTCAAACCTGTAGAGAGCCCAGTTGGGACAACTACCCCCTCATACAACCCATACGCTATCTCCTACACCTCATGACATTCTTCTGTGCATCCAACAGAAGACAAACACTTCTCTCTTCTCTCACTTGCTGAACCTCCTCTACTTAGGAGACACTGATTCTGCTCACATCGAAATTCTTCAAACATCTCTTCACTTTAACCCACATTTACTCACAGCTCCATCTCCGAAATGGCCTCCATTGCCATATCATCCGCAAACAGCAACTGACGCAACTGCCATCTCTGCCCATTTGCTCCTAACGGCTATAAACCTCAACCCGTTTCACTCGCGCTCACCTCCTGACCTCTCGATCCATGTAGAGATTGGTCAACCAAGAAGACATAACGTAACTTTGTTTCAGTCACACTTCCACGGGGAACCATGCACGCTTCTCGCTTTGTACTCTGACACATGCTCTGCTGCCAACATAGAAACTTTAAATCCTTCTTAACAAGTTTCCTCGTACACCATACAAACGCAAAACTCTCCACAACGCCTCCCTGTCGACCCTATCTTGGCCGTTTACAGATTTCATGTAGGCCCAGAACACATTCATTTACTTTGCAATGGGCTTCTCACAGATTAGTCTCGCTGCAAAAATCTGATCTGCACATCTTCTACCGTTCATAATGCTAAACTGTTCCTCGCCAATAGCACCATCTGCACATCTTCTACCACTCGTAATGCTACACTGTTCCTCGCCAATAGCACCATCTGCACGTCTCTAATCTCTTGATTAGCACTCTCCCCTACAACTTACCCACTGACACTACAAACTGGTACCTATTGAGTTGCTTCTTTCATTTTCATCTCCTTTGCCTTTAAACAGCGGAAGACAGCACGCACTCCGCCTGACAATCGGCCCGACTCAAATTACAGCTTGAGTAGACTCATCAACCATTTGACTACCGTTACTACATCCCTCTTGAGGTACACAGTCGTCACGTCTTCCAAACCAGGGATTTTGTGGTTTCATCACATCCACCGCCTTCTGCGCCTCTTTAGTACAGATACAGATACTAGGCCGCATCCCCCCGAAAGGGGGGTGGCCGACGGCAAGGCGCACCTCATACGCTCACACTCACACAACTTAGCCCTTTTGTGCTAAAGGGTCCGGCCGGTAGCCCCTCAACTTACACTCTGGGTCCCGAATGCACCGAGGAACCGTCGTCAGCAGCAGGGCCCGACAGTTTTCACTGCTTAACCCCCGCCGCGTCATAATGGCTGCCCCCCCCACCCACGACCATCCCGACTGCGGGATGCCAAGGGCGGTAAAGCACATCAGAGCAGCGTCAAAATCAACCATTCACAACCATTCTCCACTCACGCCTGTTCATTGCACGCTCTCTCGCCACCTCCACATTCATGTCTCTTCTTCCCAACGCCTGCTTCAGACCAT
>SDVV010019612.1:0-13491 GCA_016164225.1 Gammarus roeselii | reverse complement strand
TCCACTCCAAGTTGGATTCTTCGTGCTTGAAAAAGCAAAAGCAAAAGTCTACAGCTTCTTCTATGACACACTGAAGCCACGCTACGGTGACAACGTTTCGCTCATCTACTCGGACACTGACTCGTTGCTGATCCAGTTCAATGGCGCGGCCGACACTGAAGCGGAAATGCGCCAAGCTCCCCTGGCTGAATACATGGACTTCTCCAACTATCCCAAAAAATCACCCCTTGTTTGATGAATCCAAGAAATGACAGCTAGGACAACTGAAAAGCGAAGCAGCTGATGACTACCCGAGTGAAATCATCTGCTTACAACCCAAGTGTTACAGCATGTTGCTTGAGTCCGACGCAACAAAATCGGTTGCTAAAGGTGCCAATTACCAGACACAATCCAAAATCAAACTTGAACAATACAGGGATATTCATAACCAGAAAACCTACACACACTTTGAGACAATACACAACATTTGTGCGCAAGCATGCAAACTCCAAACTGTACGCACTATCAAAAACTGCCTCGGTAAATTTGAGAAAAAAACGCTACTATCTCGACGCATGCACAACTCTTGCCTATGGCCACCCGAACATTCCCAGAAATCCATTGAAAATATACCTACCGTCACTAAAAAGAGGAAGCGATGTGCCTTGGCTAATGAAATCGATGAAGAAATGGATTTAACATGGAAGAGACGCAAAACCGGGTGAGACCGTCTTTGGCGTATACAGTCGACTTAATGATGAAAGTACGTGTAACTCACCAGGTTTAATCCTGAAAATGTTCACAAAATGTAAATAATCCTTGTATGCTCTTATGTATATACAAATATAAAAAATTATAATAATAAACTTGTCTCATTGTCCACCTAAATAGGCATTTGAAAATAAATGCATCGGAAAGAACTGTAACGAAACCCATAGAAAACGACGAGGAAATTTCGCTATTGGAACACCGCGTTAATGGAACACTGATATAACTGTTTCAAAACTGGATAATGCAATATGGGGTAGATAGATTCTCGTAACGCAGATACAGCATCCTAAGAAATGAATATACATTAACCTGCAAACAACCTGACAAATAATCCTTACTATTTTCTATAGATATTATATACATATGAAATAAATAGATGGGAAAACACAGAACCTTGCCTGCAATCCTACCTTCAGGCTGGTACAAACAGAGCCGTTCGCACACAAAGGCTGCAAATTGAGTTATAAGACATTCCTACCACACTAATCCTATAAAAGAATATATAATGATAAATGAACATAACATACAAAAAATGTCCCAACCCCCCACCGCTACGAACCCACCAATCAAGCATCGATTGAGTCAATTATACTCATAAGTGATTCTTCTCTAGGAATGATTCAGTCATCCTGTAAATATTATATCTATTTTCCTTCATCGGTTAGCTCACAAAAAAATACGAATGAATGGGTTGCTGCAGGAGTTAGTAAAGCTTAGCGCAAGGGTACTGATTAATACAATCGGATATAAATAGCAATAAACTAATTGAATCAATGCTACGTGTAAAATTGATCAACAGCGAGCAAGGTGGAAAATGATATCGAGGCTGAAAAATCATCATGAAGGTGTCCGGAAAGTGAGGCTTTTTAATAAATAATAATACATATATATCATTATGAAAAAAAAATCCTATAAAATGTATGTTTATCAATACCCCCAAAAAAACATTCAGAAGACAGCATTGAATTGCAATATGAAAGCAGCGAAGATGCAAAATCCCCCCAAACATTGAAATGCTAATACCCTTATGTAAATAAATAACCCGTTAACATGTATAAGCATTCCGCTCACTGACTCACGCACCAAACCAGTTCCGGTACCCTACGCCCCCCGCCCCCCGTTTCAGCGCGAACCCCGGTACGGCCGGTTGAGTCAAGTTGCATGCACCGCGCCCTACCTTCCGCCCCGGCCAAAAGTAACTCTATTAACGCCTATCTATAATCTTTCACTAATCCGCGTCTATCACTACTTTCAAGCAACAGTCGTCTTCTGACTGGCCTTCTAAAACGGCCAATAGTTAATTCGCCTGTTCTTGAATCTTCTTCAGAGGGTCATTACATTTCCTCAACCAACATTTTGATTATTTATTTGCACTTTGAAATTAGGCTATGTTATTAGGTGGACGCTATTCAACAAATATACATCGAAAACTGAGTTTCAATATCTCAAGATGTAATTATTTGAAAGAGAATGCATTTCATAAACAAATTTCATCGGTGTATGATGTTATGAAAAATATTGCGGTATGGTACATAAAACTGTTCACTTCTGTTTCCTTAAGCAAGAAACTCGCAAAACTACACATAGAATGAATCGTGTGATAAATATTTCTATTTGATACTCTGTGGTTATCAATACCCCAAGAATTGGAACATCTTTTGTGAATTCATTTCACTGTAACATCGCATCAGTAATTACATAACTCGACTTGAATAAGTAGGATGTAGATTCTTCTGCTTTTGCTAAATTACTTTGTTATTTCTAAATTACCTAAGCTGAAAGTTACTATACTTCAACAGATGTTGGTTGTAACTAGTCATTTCTGTGTGATAGGTGCTAAGGATTCACCCGCAAGTTACAAGTGTGTCCGGTAAAGTAGTACAGTATGCCAGCAACATCAGTAGTAAATGTGATTTTTTTGCAAACGTCACTAGGGCCATCATCATGAAGCAATCCAAAGTGATGTACTAGCCATTGATGTACAAATTTTCTTATATTAACATAGTAACATTGGTCAAAAAGTGGATGCCCACAAAGTAAGAACACCCTCAATAGTGCTAACATTACTAACATTTACTAACATTTGGATAGGGATGTGACCATGTCCACTTTTGTCATTAATTGCAATGAACACTTACCTTACTTTTATGAAATTTACAAATGGTTGGTAAGTGCTCATCGTCGTCAAAATTTCTGATAACAATACTTTTCAAATGAAGCAATAGGTAGCAAAGCAACATCAACCGCTAGCACCGAGCTCTTACCCACTAATTGTTGATGAATAAAAGTCGGGCAATATTATGTAGGTCGTGTATATATTTGTAATGGCTTCCATTTCTTTCAAATGCTTTTAAATAATATTAGTTCTTTCTTTAATCTGCTTACCAATATATTTATTATCACGTAACAAGCATACTTGGTACCTAAATCTTTTTCAGCTTTCAGGATATTTTCCCTTTGGCAAATACCCATTCAATAATAGATAAGGAGTTTGTTATAAATTCAGCTTTGCTTCGTTTCTCTTACGACTTCGGAGTCGAGAGTGTCTCCCAATATTGGTTTAGAAACAGAATATTTCTTCGTGAACCTGTTTCGTCCATGAAGTAATCACGAGCCCCACTGATTGCAAGACATCTGGGTTTCAGGTAATCAGAGGGTTGATTTCATTGAAGTTGAAGCGGAAGTTTGGTGACTGCCCGGGATACTACATCTGGAGCGGGCGGCATGTGTCCGAGCATCCCTCAGATGGTCTTCCAGGAAACGAGGCCGCTCACTCAGGCCAGCAGGAGCTGACACAGCACCACACCCACGAACAGCATAGATGCCGGGCTTCCAAATCTGCTGTGAGTGTCGACGCTGTCGTGGGCTAATCCTCACCTGAGTCAACTACCACGACGGCGACGACACTGGGAGCGGGTGGTGTAGCGCCCGGAGCACACTATCAATAGAAAACATGGGATGCACACACGTAAGGACATTAGGCGACCCATTCAAATCCCCCATCCATGTTTCCCATATCAACTGTCGTCGTTACATAAGCAATCGTTTCAGACTTCATGCTGCGTTGCTAACCGCTGAGCTACGGCACTGTAGTGTGCCTAGAGAACGTTCGTCTTGCACCTCCGACGGCGCGTGGGCATACCTCTCTTCGGATCACAGGATACAACGCTTTCTACTCCCGGTTAGGTAGCATCCAAGTTAGGTTACCATCCTATTCGTTAAAGTGTGCTCAGTATGTCAGTAACTGAGTGATAGGAGCCGTGGTATCGGGTTAGCCGTGCCGGACATGAATTAGTGGTAGAAGTATATCACTCGACGTTGTCGAGTGATTTACTTCTAGGAAATGTGTAAGAGCCCTAGCGCTAGCATGTAACGAGCCTATGTCAGGTGACTCAGAATAAATGTGCCCCGTCTGGGCTTGTATTGAGTGCTTGCAATAGTATCCGTATAACCCGGGTAACTTATCAACGCGCTATCAATAATGGTAGATATACTCGGTGTAGACACACCAAATTAAGATTGCCCTGGTGGGCCGCTTTCATCGTCGTAACCAGTCTATGTCAGGTGACTCATTTAGATGCAATGCCCGTCTGGGCTTCGTTTATGTATTATTACTGTGACCCATTTGGGCTGGTTCAAATATCAAGCAAGTAGTTGGTGAATACCTGTGGAAGTTTCATTATTAATATGATTCATCGCTCATTGTTTTCCCGTTAGCGTAGTTGCCGAAGCCCGCTTTGCTTGTGTGTTTTAGTGTGTAATCTAAATTATATTATATTGAGTTTACCGTGTATTACTCCTCCCCACCGACTTAACGTGTAGCTGAAGTAGAGATATAGTTAGGTTATGAGTAACTCCCCTTGAGGACTGACAAGAGATGTGCCGCTTTCAAAAGGCCTCGCTCGTCCTCTATTTACGGTTGATTGAATATGAGACTGATAATTATAAAATAGGAGACTGAAGTAGTGGAACATCTTCACATGTTTGGCAGAAACGCTTCACTAGGGTTAAGCGTAGATAGAGCACCCCAAAAGTTTCACAAGTACCCGGAGGCCTGATATCCTTCATTGGTACCCCGGGTACCTCCCAGTGATTTCTGTTGATTAATGGCTGGCGAGTCGGGAGACTAAGAGGCGAGATCGGACGGCGGGACAAGGCCCTTGGTAGCAGCAAGGCGTTAATTTCCCTAGGTCCAGTGATAGTAGCCTGTGCTTAATCTCGAGTGAGTTAATAGTGACAGGGCTCATTCATAATTGAACGTATCTCTGCGATTATTCATTCGAGCCGAATCTATTAAAATAATTGAGTTTTAGTCGTTTGAAACTTCCGCGGGAATGAAATTCACATGGGAATGGAGTAACAACACTAGGTCAGAGTGCCTCGTTAATATTTATAGACATTTCCGCACCGATAGCTAATATTGAATCAGCTCCGCTAGGAAGCAAGTTTGAGTAGTATTTGACATTTACGTTTAGAGGGTTTCTATTGGTCAGCAACGCACTGCCACGAATGGAAGTGCAATTTAGTCTGCGCTCAATTAGATATTGCATTCCACCTGAATCGTTCTTAATAGACTGGGATGATTTAATCATTGGGTAATCTGTATCAGGATGCTCACCTCTCTTTGGGTGGGATAACTCTATCGTGTTGAGATTACCGGCCTGGATTTGTTTTCGAATCCAGGCTGATGGTTGTACCAATCTGGTCTGTGTCTGACCTGCGGTTTTCCTCCGCAGTATTTGAAGTGACGGGGTTTGGTGGCCTGTTCGCCCATCTACGGGATTCTACTTACTCGATAACCCGACTGGCATCTCGACTACTCTGCGTTACGTGCCTTGGTCAGTGTGGCCAATCACATTAGGTACGTCATGGACGCGTCTTCAACTGTATGACCTCACCCTTCCGGAGACCTGCAAGTCTCTAAGTGGAGGTTGGCCGCGAGTGCTGCTCCGTACTTAATCGGGGCCTCTCGACTCCACTCTGCTCCCCGGCACTTAACCGAGAGTGCTGCTCCGTACCTAATCGAGGCCGCCCGACTTCACTCTGCTCCCCAGCAATTAACCGAGAGTGCTGCTTTGTACCTAATCGAGGCCGCCCGGTTCCATTCTGCTCCCCAGCGGTCAACTGTGTGTGCCGCTTCATGCTGATAGGGGACGGCCGACTCAGCCCTTCTCCTTACCAGGAGGTTCATTAGATAAGTTACCATTTTAGACCTTCGTTATCGTTTCAGAGTCTCCCCATAATTTGTCAAGGACTTCTATTTATATCACTTCCATTTATTTGAATATACGTAAAAGTTTATTTTGGCGTTTCTTTCCCCTTCGATCCCACCTCGGCCTCACTGTTATCGTTTAATAGATGTATTGCTGAATGAATATCCTGGGGACTGACTCCTATCTTTTGGACATATTTGTACCGCATGTTTTTCGAGGGTGTAGTCGTACGAGTTTACACAATTGAAACTGCAGTGAAAATATGTTGAGTGTACCAGCACTTTAAGTATTAGTTGAGTATCACGTTATCCCAGGGCGTTTTGCGATGAACCTGGATGATACGATGCAGTGAACGAGTAAATGGAGAGTTTCTCTTCACCCAGCAGGTGTAAAATCATGTTGGGCAGTTCAATCATATGTTTATGATGAAAGCTTTCGATTGCGTGGATTATGAGAGCTTGGTCGTGAAATTACAGAACTATGGAGTTGGTTTTATTGACAAGAGCTGGATAAGAGGTAATCTGCTCGATAGAGAACATCTAGTGAGTTGAAATAAACAAACATCATCTGGTAGTTCGCTAAATATTGGAGTACCGCAAGGGTTGATCCTTGGGCTTTTGCTAATCGTTATCTATATTAAGGACAATGTACACACTAGTGACAAGTTGACATTTGCACTTATTGTAGATGATGCTGCAGTTTTTTCGACCGAAAAAAAATAGCAATGATACTATTACTAATATGAATACTCAATTGTTTCGCATTTCAAATTGGTTCACTTCCAATAAACTGACGGCAAATGTTGACAAGACGCAGATCATGGTATTTTCCAACAGAATAAGACCCTTGCCTAACACACAAGTAGAATTTAAAGTTGAACCGGTTGTATTTATAGCATAAACAAATTTTCTCAGTGCAATAGTAGATCAGAGACTTAACTGGAAAGATCACGTCTCAATTGTTGCCGGTAAAGTATCCAAATCATGTGGCACCCTTTACGAAATTTGTAATTGTCTCATGACTCCAGCTGAAAGTCTTTTGTACTACAGCTTTATTCATCCGTTTCTTACCTATTGTGTACACGTGTATGCTTTCACCTACAATATAAAAATAAAACCTATTATTTTACGTCAAAAACGTGTCATCAGAACTCTATCACATGCTAGTAGACGCGACCACACGTCGCCTCTCTTTTGTCAAAGGAATAGTCTCCTCCAACTGTGTCATTGCCTTCACTTTTCCGCTGCGGTATTTGTTTACAAGGCCTTAAACAATTTAACGTACATAGATAACAAATTTTCCGCAATAATATTCATATGTATAATCATCCTAACAATGCGTAATTGAAAATTCCCAGTGACTCCTCCACACAGTCGCAACATTTTTTCAAAGAAAGAGCTCTAAAACATCGAAATCGATTGAAAGAGATATGAGGACTAGTAGCAGCATTCAAACGTAAACTAAAATTATTCTAGTTTGAACTTGTACGTGCAGAAATTCTTGAAATGAAATGTGTTTCCACTATGTATTTTATCGGGTCAACCATTTCTGATTCATCAGTTTCCTTTTATAGATACTTTCATTCTATTTCTTTCCTGTTTCATATACTCAAATTTCCAACTATCATATTCATATAGAAATCCGTTCAATTATTATACCCAAATATTTTGACTCATTGAGATGTTTCGTAATGTGCATATGTAACTTATCCTGCTACCTATGCAGTTAGTTTCAAATTTGTGTATTCGTGTGCCAAACAATGTTTCAGTGATGTAATAGACAACCTCCTGTCGGACATTTTATTTTCACCCCTTTTTTTATGAAATGCAAGTTGAAACTGTAAATTGTCAGATTTAAGTAAATTTCTGAGACCCTACTTTGCTTATTTTTATTGAAACCAATGCCCAAATGAAACGTTTTTGTTTGTCTCGACATATTTAAAATTAAGAATTCAGAATGTCCTTAACCAATGTTCATCTGTCGGTAGGATGTAGAGGTAAACTTATCTCCCAACCTTAGTTATAAGTTAATATTAGTTTTCTCTAAATAGCAAATAATGGCTGGAGAGGAGCACACGCTGACAAAGACTCGGTACGCATCCCCTGTGTAATCTGATATTTCTGCAATTTCGTCAACATTTCACTCTACCGAAATAAATTTCAAATCAATAAATCCTAAAACCTTTGAAAATAGATTTCCTGACCCATATTCATGCAGGTTGCAACTGGGCATCAGCTCGCGGAACCAATAGCGAAAACCACCCCTACATTTTCCTTCAGTTTATATTGTCTCGTGAATTTTGAGGGTTGCTTGTATAGAATGAAAATACCCACCAAGATGTCTCAGAGCAACAACCATCAGCTTAGAATGAACAAAAATTTGAGAGGACGCTAACACGCTTCCCCCACCTTCGTAATATCTGCCTCTCAATTGGCCACCACCAATAGACATCAATTCAAATGAATTCACGAAAAATAACTGTTAAAACCAAAATTATCAATACCCATCACATTATAACCCAACTATTTGTGTGTTGCTTCCCAGAGGTTACTAAAGAACCTGTTAGAACAAAGTTGATCAATGTACTAATATTATTTCAATTGTATGGTACTTCCACAGATCTCTCGTTTGTAGCATTGTCTACGTTGTCTCGTTGCATTGTGAGGCATGGGAAGAAAAGATCAAAAACTGTTATCTACAAAACAATTTGCAATACTTGCCCTAGATGAACGTAAATCACCATAATACACGAGATATACACTATCCTTCAACGCTGGATATCCAGGAACAATCCCTTGTTCATTTCCCCCAAACAACCTAGACGATATTTATTCCTCGTTGTGTCAGTTTGCGCAATTTTTTTTTACGAACAGGAACGACAATTGAAATTACAATGGTCGACCAATTACGTTATCAATGCTTTGTACACAACATCGACAAACACTCTTTCATGGATGGAAACATGGCATGAGTGAGGTCCGGAGTGAGGCCCTGAGTGCGAGCATGAGTGGTTCCATGAGTGAGGGCAGGAATGATGACAATGAGGGAAGGGTGATGGAAGGATTGAGGGCAGAAGTGAGAGCAGTAGTGAAAGCAGAAATAAGGGCAGGCGTGAGGGCAGGAGTGAGGGAGAAATGAGGGTCAGAATATGAGCAGGATGGAGGGCAGGAATAAGGGCGGCAGTGGCAACATGGATGAGGGCATGAGTGAGGGCATGAGTGAGGACAAGAGTGAGAACTGTGGTGAGGGAAGGAGTAAGGCAGGAGTGATGGCATGAACGAGGGCAAGAGTGAATGCAGAAGCGAGAGTAGGAGTGATAGCAATTAAGTGTGAGGGCAGGTGTGAGGAAATGAGGGATGGTATGAGTGAGGGTAGTTGTGAGGGCAGGAGTGAGGGACAGAAAAATGTCAGGAAAGACTGTAGGATTGATTGCCATATGGTAACCTGTTTACATACAAGAAAGCGGAAATTTAATTTTACCCCCGGTCAAACATCTAACCTCATTTCCCGTCAGTCAATGTAATCAACATCAAATATTCCTTCTCTATCATTCAGTCTCGTACACCAAAGGGTTCAGAATTGCTGTGCTCGCCTCCTATGTGGCGTTTCATTATTTCGGGATGGATATATTGCTGCAATTACTTGACAAGGATGGCAGCGGCAATTATTCCAGCCCTGACGAAAAAAGGTATTGTGGGCGTCTGCTGCTTGATTGAGACACATTCTGATAATCAGTTGGTTCATTACGTAGTATGAAAATCATTGTGTAGCTAACTTTGAAGTCAACGACTTTTTTGGTACATCAATATAATAGCCTTTGTGCTAATAAGTTTACTCACGTATTTCACTAATTAGTACTGGTAACTGCTTCTATACATTACCAACCGATAATGTATTTGTGCTCCTTGTTTGCTCGTTATTTTCAGTTGACATCAAGAAATGGTTATTAAATTCATGATGCGAGTCAATTATTAATAAATTTCAAGCATTAACCTACATGATTCAACATATAGCAATTACAGTTTCCCAGGTGTTTTATTGACAGAATGTGTCTTAGTTTGCTATTAACGCACATGAGCTACAATCTCGATTTAAATGAAATAAATTATGAAAAAGAGCACAAAAAATCTCATATCTATATTGTTAAGATATTGATATTGATATCTTGGTCACCAGTGATGATCGTCTATGATTGACTGTCTTGTTCCGAAAGTTTTGAAAACTTTGCGCATTTACTATAGTTCACCTAAATTGGTGAAGCACCTGAGAAATACAAAATTCCTCAGAAGAGTATCAAAATCATTCCATTTGTTTTCAATTGAAAAAACATTGGCATTTTAGTTCCGCACAATAAATTCATTTTCTTATGATTCCGTGCGAGAAAATCACCAGAACGCTTTTCTTACTGGTACTGTTTTATTCGGGACATTCGACGAAACGAATAAGGTCTGTAAGAGCGCTCTGCATCAGCCACCCATTGTTTTTTATGGAGTGCAAGAGAAGTTATAACTGTTTGCCGAAATGTAAACCAATTTTAAATTTTTATAACAAGGTTGCCACAAAATATTTTCGAAACTTACTGACGTCGCACTGGTTTCGATAAGAGCGTGTTCACAGGGCACTAATGAGGTTAGATCTCGTGAAAATTTTAGAAATATTCTTTTAGGTCATATTGAGACTTCTCTTCCGTTCGATGATACGATTTGCAGCCTACGTTTCCTAAGTAATTTTGCTGGACAGGTAACACATTACGGCCCCAATGCGGTGTCATCAACATTGAGGAATAATTTGCCACGATATTGACACGTAATTGATGTATTGGACTTGGTATAATAGGATCGGGAATGGACGAGAAAAGGAAACCTGGCAATGAATGGACGTGGAATTGAGCCAGACAGGCGCCCGGAGATGGTTTAAAGGCCATTCGTACCAACGCATGAACCAATATCTGTCATCAAGTAATTATTTGCCTGCATGGATAGTGAAATACTGATGCAATGAGCGAACGCTTTTATGCAATCGACACCTACGAACTATGAATTTTATCTCTAAGCGCCTACTCAGGGGTTACGACTGGCTGAGATGAGCGAGGCAATATGTACGAAAACAGTGATCAATATTGACATTTTTTGTCCTAATAAGGAAATTTGTGACCGTATCAATAGAATGATATCATTGTTTGGAAACAAATGGAACAACAACAGTCACTGCAACTTTGATGAATAAGGCTGCTATTGAATTGAACGCGTAATAAAAATTATGTGTTAAATCAACTGAAAGAAGCAATCAAACAATGCATGACAATGGCATTATTTCGGCATCAAAACTTGTAATTGCATTGGAAATGCAATTCAAAATCAATCTTTTCAGTATTCATAATATTTGATCTAATAACATTCAAGGAATCCTCATTAAATTCGGTGTTCCGATGAGCGGTCACGAAAAGGCTCCCTTAGCCGCTTGTTTATCAGTTTGACCAGTACCAGAACAGTCACGGCAACCATAACGGGGTTCTGATAGATCGGCAAAAGTGGTCACATGGTGGCTTCCTTTAGGTCCTATTTAACTGTGGAAGCAATAGCAGTACAGTCACGTCTTCTACAATGGTGTCGTGACACATAAGCAGGAGTTGTCTCATGGTGGGGGGAGAAAAGTCACATGGGGCAGTGAGGTTACATGTTGAGGGCAAAGAGATCACATAGGGGAGGCAGATAAGTCACTTGGTGGGGTCAGGAGGTCACATTAACCGTATTTACTATTTTCGCCTCATGCCATTAGTGGTTGTTGGTATCAGAGAATATCTACTGAAATCGACGTCCACAATTTCAACAGAATGCCAGAAATGTGTATTATATGCATGAGATGGGAAAAATAAATTATTTATCATGTCCTTGAATCTGGTCTTATTTCACTTGTTGTCTGCATTCTGGTCTTCATTCACTGTTTGTCTGAATACTTGTTTATACACAAACAATGAATAAATAGTAATGATAGACAAATTTACGTATCATTAAAACTTGCATGTTTTAATTTATATTTTGAATGTGTAAGCTAATATCATAGTAAATCACTTTTCAATAATATATTGCGATGAATGTTTATAACATTGAAAAATGCATGTTCTCAATGATCGTGATCAGCTCAATGACTTTCTTTCAAATATTATTTATATCATCTCAACATATTAATAGTGGAACAAGAATTACAATTTGCACGCGTTTTTTCCAAAACATTATGATAGATCATGGATATAAAATAGGTTTCTTTGCTCTGAAAAATTTCTATGTATGGCTCCTTAAAAGTTTGAAATCTGTACAATAGAGGCTACACGTGGATGAAATCTTGAAAAAAAATTGTTGGTATCGGTACCTATTTTCTGGTGGTATAGTTCATAAATTGATTATATCTGCAACGGATAATACTTCATTAGTAAGCATTACAATTTATGAAGGAGAATTGTTATCGCACATACCAAGTTCTAAAAATGTTCCCAGCGGCACTAATAAACTGTAACAATTGTGTACACTGTCAGCGACTCTCCGAGGAAGTGAGGGTTGAAACTACGACGCGTTGGGACAAACACGATGCCCAATGGGACGACTGCCAGTCATCATTCTTCAGCAAACCAAATTTTGTGATCAAAATGCAACGGATACAGACACTAGACTGAATCTCCTAGAAAGGGGGTTGAGGTGGCCGAGAGCAAGACGTAACTCACACTCTTCTTAAACACTCACACACAAACAAACTTAACCATTTGGCTCCAAAGGGTCCGGCACGGAGATCCCCCTGCTGCGTTATAGTACCCGGGCCCTCTTTCACCCACGACCATCCCGTGGTCCATCGAGACGCCAAGGGCGAGAAAGCACATTAGGGTAGCGTTAAAATTCTTCCATTAAAAACCCTACTCCTTTCACGCCTGGTCATTGCACGCACTCGCGCTCCACCCACACTTATGTCTCTCCTTCATGACGCATGCGTCACGCCATCCATCCACCCATACTTTGGTCTAACTCATTGCCGATCTCCACCTTCCTCACCCATTTACCTATTTTCTGAACATCATTCGGTTCAACTCAAAATTCTGGTCCAACCGCATACCCAACCTATCAACAGCGTCCCTCTTAGTTCTCCTAACCATCCGCTTCACCTGTTTTCTCTTCTCACTATAGTTTCATAGGCCACCACTTGAGAAGGTTCAGCGTAGAGCTACCAAACTCATCCCCTCGCTGCGGAACAAATCGTACGAAGACAGGCTTCGTGAACTCAATCTTTACTCGCTAGAGAAACGTCGAGTCAGAGGCGACATGATAGAAGTGCGGAAGATTATGAAGGGTAAGGAAAAAGTCGACCGAGCGAGCCTTTTCACTCTAGACACAAACGGAGTGACTAGGAACAATGGATACAAAATCGTTGGGAAACGTTTCTCACTCGACATCACGCGCAATTTCTTCACATATAGAGTTGTCGAAGAACGGAACAAACTTCCAGCGGAGGTTGTAAACAGCAATACAATCGAAACGTTTAA